>BQNB010101275.1:0-22081 GCA_026074375.1 Tanacetum coccineum | reverse complement strand
AAAAAGGAGCAGAAAATCTCGCTGCCGATCATCTCTCCAGACTTGAGAACCCTCACCAAGATGAGTTCGAGAACAAAGAAATTACGGAAACATTTCCTCTCGAAACTCTTGGATCAGTTGCTCTTCGTGACTCTAGTACCCCGTGGTTTGCCGACTTTGCAAATTACCACGCGAGGAACTTCATTGTCAAGGGAATGTCGTCCCAACAGAAAAACAAGTTTTTTAAAGATGTCAAACATTATTTCTGGGACGACCCCTTTCTATTCAAGATCTGTGTTGACCAAGTAATTAGGCTTGACATTCTCAAAGTTTGCCATAGTGGACCCACCGGGGGACACTACGGTGCCAATTACACCGCTAAAAAGATTTTCGATTCAGGATTTTATTGGCCCACAATCTACAAGGATGCCCATGACTTTGTCACCCGATGTGACATTTGTCAACGTCAAGGTAAAATTTCACAACGAGATGAGATGCCATAAAACTTTATCCAAGTTTGCGAAATCTTTGACATTTGGGGCATTGATTTTATAGGGCCGTTCCCGTCTTCAAGAGGGAACAAATATATACTTGTGGCAGTCGATTACTTCGCGGAACCTATTTTTGCAATGACCAGTTTGCAAAGGTCATGCTTAAATACGGAGTCACTCATCGTCTCTCCACCGCGTATCACCCACAAACAAGTGGGCAAGTTGAGGTATCCAATCGTGGCTTGAAAAGAATTCTTGAAAGGACCATGGGTGAAAACTGTGCCTCTTGGTCGGACAAACTGGATGACGCTCTCTGGGCCTTCCGTACAGCTTACAAAACACCCATCGGGTGCACTCCGTACAAGCTTGTATATGGAAAGGCATGTCATCTGCCGGTCGAGTTGGAACACAAAGCCTACTAGGCCCTTAAGCATACAAACTTTGATATCAAAACCGCGGGTGATCACAGAAAAGTTCAACTCAATGAACTTAATAAACTTCGTGATCATGCCTATGAAAGCTCTTTGATCTATAAAGAGAAAACCAAGAGGACCCATGATGCCAAGATCAAAAACCGCGTTTTCAACGTTGGTGATCAAGTTCTCCTCTTTAACTCTCGATTAAAGATTTTCTCCGGCAAGTTGAAATCCCGTTGGTCCGGACCATTCACCGTAGTCCAAGTCTTTCCATATGGCACTGTTGAGTTATCCCAAAACTCCGGGCCTAACTTCAAAGTAAATGGTCATAGAATTAAACACTATTTTGGAGGGGACATACCAACCGAGGTTGTCCCGGACCTCCAAACCTTCCCCAAGGACCAATAAATTCGGGGACGGGTCAAGCATAGCGACCTTAAACAAGCGCTTCGTGGGAGGCACCCCATGCTTATCAGTAGTAGTATTATGTAGTAATGCATAAGTGTTTTTGTGTGAGGAGGCTTACCTCTTCCATTACCCGTGTTTTGTCAGTGTTCCCTGTGTTTTGTGTGTTTTGTATGTCCAGGATTTCCCGGATTGTGAAGACTCTCGTGCTCGCAGTTTTGCCTTCAGAGTTTCACATCCTCAGCTTCATTTTGGGAATCCAATATCCTAATCTAATCGACTAACGTTTTATCTTTTGGCACACTTCATAAACGGCCTTAGATTTACGTAGGTACCCCTTTAAAACATCGAGGACGATGTTTAGTTCTAGTATGGGGGGAATCTTCGATTTGATTTTGCCTGCAGCCGTTGTTGTCACGTAATCCCGTTTTTACCACCAAAATTTCAAAAAATGAAAAAAAAATTAAAATTTTTTCAAAAATAAAATAAGTGTTTTGTCACAGTTTTGACTTTCCCAATGGGTAGAATGAGAATAAATTTTGACTCGGTCGGGCGTGTTGAGCCCTAGCTTTGTTCCTTAACCATTTAGTAAACGAAAGTTTATTAGGCTAAGCATTCGCGGATCCTTTTATTAGGGATTTTAAATTTGCGAAGAACGAGAAATGATAGTGTTATTTACAAGTAGGATGCTAAACAAGGATTATTTGGAAATCTTAAAAGCTTATAAGTGTAACTTGTCGCTTTTTCTCCCGGAAGCTCTTAACCTGACTAATAAACGTGCTTAATTTTGCTTTAACTTTAAACCAACGTTTTCTAAAAAGAAGCTCTTTCGGAAACGAAAATATTCATCTTAGTTCAGCTTTATACTTGAGTTTCTAAAACGAAATTTTCTCTATTATGAAAAATATGTTGCAAAATGAAAAAAAATGAAAAAAATGATGAAAAAAAAATAAATAATGAAAAATATAAACTGTGGGCTGATAAAGGTTTACTGCATCTTGTCGGAGGCGTGGCCGATGTTGCAGTCTTCAAAACAAGGCCCATAGTGAGATAATAAATGCCAAAGTGCATTCGTAAGTGTTATCAATAAGAAACCGTCATCAGACTAAGTCACTACATCTTGTCGGAGGCGTGGCCGATGTTGTAGTCATGTAAATGATGACGGTAGTATAGTATATAGCAATAAATGAAAATTTAATGGTTAAGATTTCTTTTTCTAAACTCAAGTATAATTTTGAACTAAGAATAACTTGCTTTAAGACTTCAAAAGTTGTTGGTTGCCGTCGGTGGATTATTTCGATTAAGTATTCTCCGTGGGGTGTCAAAAACCTGGGCACTTAGCTGATGAGGCTGGGACGTTCCGAGAAGAAAGGTCGCTACATGGAATAATCGCACCAATGAGATCATTAAATTTTTGATGTTTGCGTGTTTTGAGTAGTATTGTTTATTTAGCAATAAATCTAAGAAATTCGGCCTAAAAGGGTGGAGTATCCCACTATTACATTGCGAACATTCTCCTGTGGGGTCTCAACCTGATAACCTAAGTCGAACTCGGCTGGGATCTATCGAGAATATGCTGGTTGGTGGGTGATCTAGTCTTTTCCCCAGATTTCTTCGGAAATATCGTTATGCACATAAACTATACTACTTTCTAAAATGGTCGATCTAAAGTTAACTTAAAATTAAGCACAATCACTCTAATTGAATAATTGTTGGGAGCAAAAAGTTGACAAGTCATAGTTATAAGTAGTGTTAGCATCTTTACTTGTACTTAGCGGTGATTTCGTTTTTACGCTTAGCTTGGGACTAGTGAAAAATCGGGGACGATGAATTTATCCGTCAGGACATCCGTAGATTATTCTATGGGCGCTTCTCATTCTATGATCCCAGTGTTGATAAAATAAAGGAAGTCAAACAGGTAGTTAAGAAAAGAAAAAGAAAAATCCAAAAATATTAGGGCTAGTTAGTGTACATATAAAAAATGGTGAAAACGGGACTTGTCGAAGCTATTGATTCTTTAGTTCCCCTTGACAAACACTTAGCTACTTTTCGAGGTTATTAGTCGAGGGGAATTGAGATTCTTGGTTTTCTTTAAGTGTTTACTTCATAACATTGCGTGAGGACACGGCAATATCTTAGTATGGGGGATTTAATATGTGCTTAATTACACATATTTTATATCCAATAAAACGAGCTTAAATGATTAAAAACAGACAAAAATTGCCAAAGATATGTTTGTTTTGCATTTGTGTTGTGCAGGAAACGGATATTCACAAAAGGACGAAAAACAAAGCCAAAAACGACAAAACTAAGCACGGAATGGAAAAGTGTGAAAAGACGAAGTAAAATCAAAGCCAAAGAGTAAATCAAGCTAAAAAGTCAACACAAAAGTCAAATAGAGTGAAGAAAATATAACTTGAGGGACTAAAATTGCTAAATCTAAAGTTATATTACAAGATGAAAAGAAAAGGGGCTGAATTTGCAATTTATAAAAATACAACTAGAGGGGTTGAATCTGATAAGTCTTAAAGTTATAATAACACAAGGACTAGCTTTGCAATTACCATTATAACTTTGAAGGGCTGATGTTGCCTAACCCTAAAAGTTGTATCACTACAAGGGATGAGTTATATGAAATAACCGAAATCTAGAGTTGAGGGGGCTTTCTTGCCAAACTCTCAAACTCATTTAACCACAAGGACAAATTTGGAAATAAAGATACAAGAGTTGGGGGACTAGTCTTGCCATTTTATCAAAAAATTTACCCTGTCACCCCTAACCTGTTTATAACATGTTTTCCCGCAAAAAAAACATACCCAAAACCCAAAGCCCCTCACATGTTTTCTTCCCCCTTAATACCCTGCAAATCCCTCAATAACCAATGGGTATAAACCCTTCTCCACCTCCACTAACACCCTTAACCAAGACAGATTGCCAACTTGGCGATTTCACAATTTTTGAGCATAATGAAGGGTGGTGATGATGATCCGAAGAAGCAAAAGCAAATTCAAGGGCCAAGATTAAGTCTTTTGATTCACCCACACAACAAACACACTTGGTTTTTATCTCTACAAAGAAGCACAGCTGCAAGACCAAAGAGAAGACCCAAAAAGACCAAGTTTAGCTATAAATAGGGTCATTGTAACTCTTAGGAGGAATCTTAATTTTTAGTATTTTTAGCAGCTTAATTTTCAGTAATATTAGCTTATTGTAACTTTCTTTTAAAGACTTGTATTATTTTAAAGAATAAATGAAGTTATAGCATTTTATGAAGTTATCATAAATTTATGATTTTTTTTTTGTTCTTCAAATTGTTTTGATAATCTCTATTATAAGTTCTCCATAACCTCATTTTAAGTTGTATTTGGCATAAACTCTCTAAGTATTCACTATATAACATAAAAGGGTTTGAGCCGTTTTCTAAAAATTCACTTCAAAGAACTAAAAAATAAGCCACTGGAAGATAAGCCAGAAATGGATGGGCTTATGGGCTTATTTACTAGCTTATGTATAAGCTAGAGCTTTGTGGAGTAGCTCCACGAGCCCCTCATATCCTTGTTTATGCAAAGGGGTTTGTAAGTTTTAATTCTAAGCTCAAAAGGGCTAAATTACTATTCAACTACTTAATTTCAGCTTACTACGGCTTATTTTTGCTTATTATGTCTCATATCAGCTTAATATGTCATAGACTTGCATTATAAATCATTTTAAATTAGCTCAATCCAAGTTTGAGTTAATTCTCCCTAATTTCTAGTTTATTCAGCTTATCAGCTTATCTTATTTTAAGTGCTTATTTTTCTACATTTTTCTGCTTATTAGTCTTGTAATATAATACACTTAATCTGTTTTATAAATTTCATAACTTAAACTAGACTTTTTAGCTTAAAATTTGAACTTTCGTTGTTTAAAGGGATGATTGTAGGTTATTATGCCACGCCCCATGTTACAACATTTACCACCCCCCCACCCATTATCAAATGGGACCTTCTCTAAATACATATGGTGGGATAAGATACAACCAAGTCATATAGAGAACTAAAACAATTCATAGGTTATTTAGTTTTACTTAACAGAGAGTTAAACGTGGAGCCAAGTAGGGTGTACCAACAGCTTAATTTTGAATTAGTTGATTAGTGAGTCACCACTTGAGTCAAGGTTTTTGTGTCTTTTCTATGTGTCCAAAGCAATAGTTTGAGTCATTAGGGTCTAGCTATTTTTCTGTCAAAATAACCAAGACCAAGTTTCTAGTATCATAAGTCCATTTTTCACTTAAACATGTCAGACTTTTAAAATTGTTTTTAGACTTTCAAATAATTGAGCATTAAGCTGGGCTTAATCAGACTAGAACCTCTGAACCGTGGTACAAACCATAGGGTATAGGAATCCATTTTTCCAGCTTAAAAATAAGCATGAAAAGCCAATCAAAGCTGTTTGGCTTTGTGTTATCCGGCCTGGTGCAAAAGCACCAATTTTCTGCATTTTTATAAGCTTATAAATTGTCAGAACCTTAGGATCTCCTTGCTATTCTAGGTAGCCAGGAGGCTAATCTATAAGCCACAAAGAGCCCTATTCCCTAAGAAGACCTTGTAATGGCTTAAAAAATAACCAAAAGATGGTATGTTGGTTTGTTTTGACTGCATAATTAGCCAAAATGGTCTATTGCTTAATTATGTGGCATATTTTGCTATTTTCTTATCAATTATTTTTATCTCGATATTATTAGGTTAGAGTATAGGACTGTTTTAGCTTACCTCCCATTTACTTGTGCTTATTTTCCTTGAAAATCAAATCCAAAAAAAGAAAAAAAATAAGACTTTGGCTTAATAAGGCAATCTGTCTGTTTGTTTTTGCTTATAAGTGTGCGTATTGGTGTTTCAAACCCTAAAATAAGTGGGGCTTATTGAAGCTTATTGGCAAATCACCAAGGCTGTGGGGCCCACTTGGCCTTAAAAACAGCTTAAGGGGCTTAAAATTGAGCCCCAAAAGGTGTCCCATCTGTTTGCAAAACAGTCATAAGACCTTTGGCTTATTCCATTTTTTTTTGCTTGTTTTTTGAGATTAAGCTGCTTATTTCCATTTTATGAGCTTATTAGATTAGTACAAGTAGGATTCTAGCTTATTTAAGGGTTTTAGTTTGCTTATTCGAGCTCTTAAGCTCATTAGTTTGTCTTTGTATGCTTAAGTGTGAAAAAGAGAAAAGAAAAGAAAAAGGGGGTCAAACTGTCATAGCTTTTTTTTTGCTTATTCACGTTAATAAGTTTTCACAAAAAGTTTTAGTTAGCAAAAATGCTTATTTTCAAGTGCTTAAAAAGTTTGTGTAAAAAATTTTCAAAAAAAAAAATAAAAGAGGAAGGAGGGAAGTCAAGGGTGAGCGCAGGGCTCGAACCCAAGACCTCGACCTCACCTCAACCCTTTAACACACATCCCTTAACCATCTGCGCCCTTGGGTCTTTTGTGTTAGACCTTGGGGCATTTGGTTTATAAGGACTTATTAGCCCAAACAGCCCATAAGCTGTTTTAGCTTATTCGGGCTTATCCCGATAAGCTGAGTGGTGATTCTTATTTTTCCTAGGACCAATAACCTTTAAGCTATTTTGTGTAAATTTTTCAGAATTATTTATAAATTTTTAGTATTTTTTATAATTTATTTTCTTTTAAAACTTTAAAAATTCATAAAAATTAAAATGTTAATCAGAATCATATATTTTGTAGGAAAAATATTAAAAATTCTGTAGGGTTAATTTTTCAAAAAGTCATTTTTTAAAGAACGGGTTTTGACCCCGTTTTTCTTTTGACTCGTTTTTGGGTCAAACGACCTCCGTTTTCATTCTAGTTTTTTTTAAACTTCGTTTTTAGTCAAGTAGAATCTATTTTTAGTTTAAAATTTGTTCTAGGGTTTAATTTGAAAAATTTAGGTTTTTACCCCTCGCGTTTTTACATTTTCGTCTACGTTTTAGAATTAAATTGTTCTAGCTTTCATTTCTAGGTCTTTCTTAATCGTTTTTGCATTTTAATTAGAAAAATAAAATCCAAACTCTTTCTCATTTAAGCATATATCATCAATCCGTCATTCGATTTTCCATTCAAGCCTCGTTGGGACATAACGACCCGGGAATCATACTTCCGGTTACGTATATATTTTATTTTGTGAACTCTTGACCAAACCTTGGCTAAAGGTATTTGGTTGATTTTTTGCTTATATTATATATATATATAGATTTTAACGAATCAATGCGCTTCACCTCTTCAGGTGTTGAAGCACATTGCGTTTTATTCAAGTCAAGTCTTTCTTGCATGGGGATATGACCACGTTTGGAATTATCTATTCTATATCTCTTTAAGATCTTATCCGTGTAAGCATTTTGACCAAGTCTAATCAATCGCTTTGTCCTATCTCTATAGATTTTGATTCCAAGAATAAATGCTGCTTCCCCCAAATCCTTCATAGAAAAACACTTTCCAAGATAATCCTTTACACTTTGTAAACTTGGAATGTGATTACCCATGATGATTATGTCATCAACATATAAGATGAGGAATGTAACATTACTCCCACTAGCCTTTTGATATACACATAGCTCATCAAGATTTTGAGAAAATCCAAACCTTTTGATTTCCTTATCAAATCTTTTATTCCAGCTTCTTGATGCTTGCTTAAGACCAAAAATGGATCTTTGAAGCTTGCATACTTTTTTAGGATGATTAGGATCAACAAAACCTTAAGTTACACCATATAAATGTCTTCATCAAGATAACCATTTAAGAAGGCTGTTTTAACATCCATTTTCCATATCTCATAATCATAGTATGCCGCTATAGATATGAGAATTCTAATAGCTCTAATGTCAGCGACGGGTGAGAACGTTTCTTCATAATCAACCCTGTAGAGTTGAGTATAACCCTTTGCCACAAGACGAGCTTTATAGACGTGTACAATATCATCCATGTCAGTCTTTTTCTTAAAAATCCACTTACTCCCAACGGTCTTACAGCCAGGAGGAAGATCGACCAAGACCCATACCATATTGTCCATCAGGGATTGTATTTCCGCATTCATAGCATCGATCCACTTATTAGATTCAGAATCCAACATTGCGGCTTTATAGCTAGTGGGTTCATTGAGATCCCTTAGACTGTGCTCCTCCGCCTCTACATTTAGACATAAACGATTTGGAGCTCGACGAGACCTATGAATCGGAATCTCTTCCTCTTGAGGTGGTTTAAAACCTTCAACCTCCATAGGAATTTCGCTAGTGATTTCAGAAGGTGATGTATCTTCATCTTGAATTTCTTCAAGATCCATGGCCCTCCCACTAACTTTTTGAGTTATGAGATTTTTCTCAAAGAACTCAACATACCTTGCAACAACTATTTTGTTTTCAAGTGGGAAGTAAAAATAGTAACCCATTGTTTCCTTTGGGTATCCTATAAAGATACACTTAACAGATCTTTGTTAGAGTTTGTCAGGCATATCCCGCTTCACAAGCGCCTCACATCCCTAGACCTTTAAGTAAGACAGATTAGGAACTTTTTCATACCATAATTTATATGGAGTCTTATCAACCTTCTTGGTTGGAATCATATTGAGAATGCGTGTTGCAGACTCTAGAGCATAATCCCAAAAGGTTAAAGGCAGAGTAGTAAGATTCATCATAGATCGAACCATGTCTAATAAAGTACGATTTCTCTTTTCAGACACCCCATTGTGTTGCGGTGTGTAAGGAGGAGTAAGCTGTTGGACAATTCCACAAGCTTTAAGATAATCTTTAAAATCTTAGCTTATATATTCACCACCTCGATCTGATCGAAGATCCTTGATTGTCTTTCCGAGTTGATTTTCCACTTCATTTTAAACACTTTGAACGTTTTAAAGACCTCATGTTTATGTTTAAGAAGATAAACATAACCATAACGACTATAATCATCCGTGAATGTAATGAAGTAGCTAGCACCTTGTCTTGACACATGTCTAAGTGGACCACACACATCAGTATGTATTATTCCAAGAAGATCAGTCGCCCTTTCGGGACGATGTGGAAACGATTTCTTTGTCATCTTGCCTGATAAACAAGATACGCATTGATCAAATGACTCATTGTCTGTTGATTTTAGAAGCCCTTCTTGTTGCAGCTTTTCAATACATTTCTTACTTATATGAGCAAGACGACAGTGCCATAGATAAGTAGAGTCCAAATTATGTTTGGCTCTTTTAGTGCTAACATTATAAATAGAATTAACATTTGGTACAAGATTATGCATATCAATTTCATAAACACCATTACTGGGAATAACATTAAAATAATGAACATTGTTCTTAGAAACTAAAATCCGTAAAACACTAGACGAATCCATTTTCTACCGAACGGTGAACTGAAACAACACCTCTAGTTATAGAAGGCGCATAATGACAATTGTCTAAACAAATCACAAGGCCATTAGGCAAAACTAAGTCAAAACTTCTAATAGCTTTTACTTGTTTCAGCTTTCTTACTCCTCTAAGACCATGTTTTGTGTTACAAATATGAGTACCACAACTAGTGTCATACACCCAGGATTTAGTAGGAAAAGAAAATAATTCTATTATGAAGACATCTGAAGAACTAGCAGTGCCAACTTGCTTCTTCTTCTTAATCAACTCAGCAAGGTAAGCAGGACAATTCCTCTTACAATGACCCACCTCTTTGCAGTCGTGGCAGGTGTCATCCGTAGTTGGGTGCTCTTTAGCAGAAGGCTTAGGGTTTTTAGGCTTAGGGATATAAACTTGTTTATCCTTTCCTTTGCCATTAGTTTTACCCTTACCTTTAGCTTTAAATGATTTCTTATTGGATTTCTGGATTTTACCACCTTTAATCATCATTACTTGTGGTGTTTCAGCCTTTTAGGTAAACCCTTTTCATACTCAATGAGCATAGCATGTAGTTCACCAACTGTCTTCCCCATGTTATGCTTATTGTAGTGAAGCCATTCAAGCTTAAACCAACAGTAAGCTCTTGTGGGAGAACATAACCAAGACATTCCAGTTCCACATAATTCTTCATCTAATGACATATGGGCCAACTGGTTTTTCCTCATCCTGTTTGCAAGTATGGAAAGTTTGGATCAGGTCAAACCACTCCACTTCAGCTTGTTTCTCAAACATGGATTTAAGCTCCTGAAGTATTTCATAACGTGAGGAATTTTCAAATTGTCTTTAAAGTTCAGGAGTCATACTTCCGAGCATAAGACAAGCCACCTCATTATGAATCATATACCGCATTTCACTGCGCAAGTACTCGGAATCGATAGGTGAAGCATGGGAAATAGGTTGTTCAATGACAAACAATTTCCTTTTCAACTCTCAAGACTAACTTAAGTTGACGAAACCGGTCATTGAAATTGTTTCTAGAAATTTCAAACATCGACCTGAAAGCCGAATGGTTTATGTTTTAGACAGGTAGTGCCATTTACAAAACATAGTAAAGTTCAAGAATTAGTATTTTCGATAATACTCCTTGAAGAAAATTAACTACCCATGTTTAATACAATAAACAATTAATTTTCTAAAGACTAGGATCCTACTTGACGTACCACCACCACATCAGTTGATCTGCTAGTGATGGTGTACTCAAAAGGTAATTGACGATCAATAATTGTCACCGATGCAATTCCTAGAACATTATGGGACTTACTTTATTACAATAATATTCTAGTAAGCATGTTTCATCCCATCTATGCCTCGATTTAAGGTCTCACCAGTAAACCGATTAAGTCGTCCAATCAAAAACTGTGATTGTGTAACACTAACGTCTCACGAAAAAGTGTACAATCACCTTGGGATTACGATCTACATACGTCTCACGCATAGTAAAAAGCATCTACAAGTGTTTTTACGAATTGGATGGCAATAACTTATTTAAAAAGGGTATATTATTTGTCGTGACAAATATGTACGAAGAAGCATGCATACATCTTCGTATCATAGATTTTAATAAAAAACTTTACTCAATTAAGTTATTTATTACGGTATCACATATTTTCTATACATCTAATATATAGATAATGTTACCTTTTTAAAATTGACGATTCAATGTGTTTCCAAATATAAAGATTAATGAATGGTAAAAAAACATGTATACTGTAGTGACATGCCACGGTTCGCGGTAACTCCAATCGAACGCACAAAGAAGCGGAGAATCAGGTCAGTGCGAAGCATATTAAAAACCTAAACTCTATAAGAATGTTAACCACTACGCCTTAAACTTCTCTTATAGTTTATTCTAGTGGATGAGCGGTACTTCCCATGAGTCCATAGCGTCCAGTTTTAACCAATCAAATAAAACTTTAATTTGGAAAACACATTATGAACTATAAATAGTCCATAATAAATCTGATTTCATAATAATTAGTCATGTTTAATATTTATTTTTTGAAAAACCCTTTTATTTTCTCACAAGTCAAACTTAAAATAAAACAATATAAACACAAAACTAATTCACATAACAATTATTCAAAAATATACACTTAACAATTAATCCATGCAAATATCAAGATATGATCCTAATTATCTTATAATTAAAACATGCATATATTCATATAAGGCTCCTTCGAAACTCCGGCCACATCCATCTACATAATCGATTGCGTAAGCCTTATACAAATATACACCACATAGCACATAAATTAACTTTTAGGCCCCATTAAGACATGCCAAGGTCTTCCCTAGCTTTTAAAGTCGTGGATCAATAACCACATAAATTTAATGTCTATGTTTTAGGTCTTGATCATCGTATTTGCATAATAATTTTAACAATTAACAAGATTAATATCATATATCGCTTCCACGATAAATTGCATGTATTTATCATGGATGCCAAATTAACAATTAATCTAACATAAAAACTGGACCAATTAACAATTTAAACACATCAGGTTTTATTCATAAAATTGCATACAACCTAGAAATCGTCTAATCAATTTTAATAACCAATAAAAATTGGATCTTGATGCATAAAGATCAAATCTTGATGCATAAAACGCCCAAAGGGCTTTAAAAATTAATCAAGAACCCTAATTTTTTTGTCTAATTTTATTCTTGTAATTACAAATTCATATACGATGGCTCGTGATGCCACTGTTAGGATTTTATATCTGATTAACAATTAAACATATCACGAGTACGCAGCGGAAAGATCAAACACATATAGAATATGTAATTAACAAAGGGATCAAGAACGCGTATCTTTAGCAAGGAATGTTAGACTGCTTATAGCAATAAACGTAACACTGTCTTCAATATACGCGTATGTATAATACCACGCGAAACCACCAAGGATCAAAAGAATAATCCCTCTACTTCGTCACACACAATACGTTCTTAGCAAACGATAAAGTATGCTAGTACTAGTAGTGGTTTAGCAAACAAACACCGTATCTTGACAATCAACTAAAACTGGAAACCTTGGTGGTTTCTTTGGGTCAAACCAAAGCCAAAACCAAAAACCCTTTATGGGTTTCGGTCGAACAAACCAAGGGAGAGAGGGATGAGAGATTTAGGGTTTTTCTCTTAAAGCACACCTCAATAATGAACCCTTGAATCCCTTTATATAGCCTCTATAACTTGAAGGAAAAGAAAGCAATCCCACCTCCTTATGGAGGTAGAGTTCGACCGGCCCAAGGAAAAGAGGGGCAACCCGAACCTTCCTTTTTCTTGGTTTTACACATTAGTCCTTTTAGTTTAACCTTTAAACAACTAACTAATGTAATTATCATTTGTTTGTTAAATCACTAATTATATATTACTTTAATATATAAAACATCGTTCTACATATTAACGTATGCATCCCCGTAGGCTCGAATAATTCCCAGACATATATAATTTATATTTGTTCATATTCCAACACATGGAAATAGCATGCAAGTCTCCATCAAAGTTTTAGTATGGAGTCTTATACATGGCCATTGGTTTAGCTTCTATTGGGATTGGAGGCACGCGTTTCACCATGACTACAATGGGAGCTGATCAGTTTGATGATTCTAATGATAGTGCAATTTATTTCAATTGGTACTTTTGTGCCTTTTATGTTGCAAACGCTATAAGCTTGACTGCCACAATTTACATTGAAGATAATGTGAGTTGGACGGTCGGGTTTGGGATTTGTGTTGCTAGCAACTTAGTTGGTCTTATCCTATTCTTGTCGGGCAAGAACTTTTACCGACACAATAAACCTAAAGGTAGCCCTTTTACTAGCATTGCTCGCGTTATCGTTGCGGCAGTGAAGAAGAGGAGGGTTTCCTCAAGAAACCATGAGTATAACTATCACATAAATGGCGCATCTACTACAATTCCATCAAATAGTTTCAGGTATATATGGCTAAAACTAATCTGCAACTTAAGTTGATGGCTTTTTCACCGTAACATTTCTAATTAAAAGGGTACATACACATGATCATCATTTAGGTTCTTAAATCATGGGGCGTTAAAGATTGAAGCCGATGTTCAAAAATTAAAATCATGGAGCTTAAGTAGTGTAGAAGAAGTGGAAGACTTAAAAACGCTAATCAGAATAATGCCGCTATGGTCAACAGGCATTCTCTTGAGCGCACTTATCGGCATGCTTAGCAACTTCACCGTTCTCCAAGCTCTAACCATGGATAGACACCTTTTTAGTACCCACTTCAAGATCCCTGCTGCATCTTACTTATTTTTCAATACTATAGCCACAAGCATTTCTCTTTCCATCCTAGATCGTTTGATCTTTCCAATGTGGTAAGCATCTAACTGGCCGATCTCTAACTCCCATCTAACAAATAGGAGCCGATCATGTACTAAATGTAGTGGCAATGGTGTCATCCGCCTTTCTTGAGGTCCAAAGGCTACATGTTGCTCGAGTTTATAATCTGATGGGCTCAACGATGGGCGCAACCACAATTATTCCATTTTTAGCCTTGTGGCTTATGGGACCTTTAACAGTTTTAGGAATTAGCGAAGCTTTACATTTTCCAGCGCAAGTATCTGTTTACTATCAAGAATTCCCAACATCGCTATGCAACACATCCACAGCTATGATTGCATTGTTGATTGCATCTGGATTTTATGTCAGCACAGCATCACAAGTTTGATTAGGAATAATACAGGGTGGTTGATGGATGACATAAACAATGGCAGATTGGATATAGTGTACTCAGTGTTAGCAGCAATCGGAGCACTGAATTTTAGATATTTTCTCATTTGTGCTAATACATTTCAACACAAATTAGACAACCATGATCACAACTTGGCGGATGTTTCAAATTCTTAGTATAGGTAGCTGCTATGATATTAATCAAAAACCTATAGTTAAATATGTCTAATAAGGCTTGTAACGAGATGAATTAAGTTGTGATTTTGTTGCGATTGATGTTACCTAGTCTTAAAAAAATTATAAACTGCAAATTCAGTTCATGTTGCCAGAACATATCGAAACTGAAAACCGAATTTTTAGTTCGGTTAGATTCGATTTTGACAAATTTAGTTCGGTTATAAGTTCGGTTTAGTTTTTTGGGTCTAGTTCTCGGTTTATTTGGTTATTACCTAAACAATGCACACCCCTAGTAGAATATATAGATAATAAAAGTTAAAATTTATATGTCATTAACAAATATAATAGTTAGATCAAAAATCTTAGTTAAAAAATTAGATTGTTAAGTTGCTAAATAACTATTTTCATTTAACGAACCGTACAACTATTATCTATGCATCATAACACTACTAAAAGTACAAGAATATTTAAGAAATAAATGACTTACAAAGAGGGTTTTGTAAATGAGATTAAGCACTAAACCGATAACCCAAACGTTATTTTAATGATTTCACGCCTACTAGAAACTACCCGAAAGTGTTTAATCCTTCATGTTTCTTGATGAAAAATAAAAGTTATGGTGTTTGTGTGTGTGTAAATCGGACGCAACAAGAGAGAAGGAAAAGAGAGACAAAAACTATGATGTGTGTGAAAAATGATTAGGAAATGTATGTTTTGAAATCATATAAGACAAGGTTGGTACTAGGTTGGGACATATGCGCTAAAATAGTGCCTTCTTACTCCATTGTGGGGCTCGAACCTGCTAAGCACTCTAGAAGGGATCCTAGGTGCGTTTTGGCTCTTGTCGGTTTACTAAATGACTTAAACTCATGATTTAAAATGTGACCCGAAGTTTCCTAGTATTTTCAATTAATGTAAAAATGTTTTTAGATGAAATTTGACTATTTACCCTATGGGTTTTAGGGTTAAATTGCTTTAAATTTAGTATGGATCATTAACGAACATGACGGGATGCGTTGCTTGAGATTTTAAGCCGTTTGCGGGAAAACCTCTCAGAATTTGATCAAGTATAAACATAATCATCTATAATGAGATAACTAAATAGAATAATAACACTAACGATTAAATAGATAATAAACGAATTACTGAAAATCTCGGAAATTGATCTGACTAGAATAGAAAATGATAAAAGTCAAAGGACTAAAATAGAACATTATGAACTGGAAAAATCCGCAAGGGTAACATTCTACCTCCCCCCCCCCTAAAAGAAATTTTGCCTCAAAATTTAACTATCACTAGCACTAAAGAGATGAGGGTATTTGAGTTTCGTCTGATCCTCACGTTCGCAAGTAAATTCAGGCCCTCATTTTGAATTCCATCAAACCTTAACGATAGGAATCCTACTCCACTTCAGCTTCTTGAACTCCCTTTCTAGGATTTCCATTGGCTCTTCTACAAAGTTCAACTTAGCATTTACTTGGATTTCTTCTAAAGGCACATGTAGTGTTGGGTCGGCCAAATATTTCTTGAAGTTTGACACGTGAAACGTGTCATGAACACCGTTTAGCTCCTCAGGTAGTCTTAGTCTATAGGCTACGGGACCGATCCTCTCAGTGATCTCAAATGGTCCAACAAACCTAGGTCCTAACTTTCCTTTCTTCCCAAAGTGTACCACACCTTTCCAAGGTGACACTTTGAGTAGAACCTGATCACCTACACTGAATTCTAAAGGTTTCCTTCTCCTATCCGCATAGTTTTTCTGATGATCACGTGCAACCTTAAGCCTATCCTTGATCTGGGAGATCTTCTCAGTTGTTTCTTGCACTATCTCAGGCCCTATCAATTGTCCTTCTCCAACCTCTGCCCATAGGATTGGTGAACGACACTTTCTCTCATAAAGTGCTTCAAACAATGCACACCTTACACTAGAATGATAACTGTTTGTAACCCTTTCCCTTTTTTGAGTTTTGAATGCTCTAATTTAGTCCTTTGACTATTTGACTTTTGTTAATTTTGTTAGAACCTGTACCGTATTGACGGTGGTGAATTTATGTGATTGAGGTATTTTGTGTTATATGGTGTATAATAATCCATTTTAGAGGGTATTATTATCTTAATTGTGTTTCGGGTGGTTTGACCGGTGGATAGCGTGAAATGCCAAAAACGAGTCCTAACACGTCTGTTAATGTTCAAAATGAGTTTTGGAGAGTTTCAAATGGAACTATGTCGTGTAAATACTCTAAGTTATTGGAAAAGTATTTTTAAGATGAATAAAAATGCTAAGTAACTTCGGGAAATATTTTTCGATCATAGTTTTTGAGATTTAAGTTAACCTGACACGAAAAGAAGCAATCCCGAGCCCTTAGGATGCTCTAACCAGATATGAGACAACAAGGGGAACAAGATGGCTAGTTTTTAGGATGGCTTATCCCAAGTTTGGTACATATTAGTTTGTTTGATTCCATATCATGCATATCTTATTTTTTCTTTAAAAAAACACACATTTTGTGTGTGTTCCTCTCTTGTTGCGTTAGAATAAAACACACACACCCATATAATTTTTGAAACTTTATCAAAAACATGAGAGTTTGGGTACTTCCGGGTTGATTCTAGTGCACAGGTTAAGATTTAAACAACGTTTAGGCTGTTTGGTTCATGTCGATATTGTTCAAAAGTGATGATTTTTGTAAGTCATCTTATTTCAAATATTTTTGTATTTTTGAATACCTTATGATGCATAGATGTTAGTTGTACAAGTTGATCGTCGTAAAAATCGAAAACAAAGAAAATATAAAGGTTGTTTGGTCTCGGTTTGGGTTTGAAAATGGAAGAAGGGAAAAAGGGAATTTGTTAGTTTTAATATTTTGGTCGTGATGGTTGAAAATTTTTTGTTTCTAATGAGCTTATTTTGGATATTGGATTATTTGGCTATTTATTAGGCATTTTTGGACTTATTTTGGGTTTAAGGTGGTTCAAAAACCACAAGGTAGTGAGTAGAAGTATTTTTGGTTATTTACCTCTTATGTCGTATTTTCATAGACTATTTTGTTAGCTTATGGTGATAACCAAATATAATACGTAGCTTATTAGCTTGTTTTTAAGCTTATGGAATTGGTTTTGGAGCTATTGGGCTCACGACCCAATAAGCCTTAATAAGCCGTGGCTTATTGAGTGCTTATTGTGATTTGGATTATTTTGTTAGCTATTGTTTTGGGTTTATATTTACTAATGGGCTTTAGTATTGGGACTAAAGTATATATTATACGTATGCATATATTAATGGATCCTTATTGGGCCTTAAGGTCTAATAAGCGTAAACTAGTTGTTTTAAGAGATTTGACATACTTTTAGAAAGAGAAACATGCTTATGAATTGATATTGAAAATTGTTTGGGAAATACTTTTTGGTGAACATTGCGAAATATGGATTTTTGGCATTTTGTTAGAACATTGTGAATTTGTGAAAAATTGTTTGAAATTAAGGTTTAAAAACCTTGGAAAACGTTGTATAAACGTATGGGTCATGTCAAAATTTTATAAAAAGTGTATACTTAGAATTTTTACTCAAAAC
Organism: Tanacetum coccineum; assembly: GCA_026074375.1. NCBI lineage: Eukaryota > Viridiplantae > Streptophyta > Magnoliopsida > Asterales > Asteraceae > Tanacetum > Tanacetum coccineum. The sequence continues at coordinate 3,943 of BQNB010101275.1, read as the reverse complement.
GCGATTTTCCAGAAAATAATAAAATATTATTATTTTAATAAGTCGACTAAAAGACGAAAATTATATTTTTCCGAAACTTTTCTAAATTGTTTAGTATAATTAAATGTTTTGTTTCTTACAATTTAAATGATGAATTAATGGTAACTAATAGTACCGAATGGATTTACCGAGGTATATATTATATATTGTATATTATATATATATATTATATATATATATATATTTATTATATATTTATATTTTATTAATATTATCTATATATATTATATATATATACTATATTATATATATATGATTTATATTTATGTTCATGAATATATATATCTAGATATATATATATTTTTCTGAAACTTTTCTATATTGTTTAGTATAATTAAACGTTTCATTTCTAACAATTTAAATGATGAATTAATGGTAACTAATAGTACCGAATGGATTTATCGAGATGTATATATAAGTATTTATTATCTTATATTACTTATCTATTATATTAGCGAGGTATAAGTATATATATTATACTAAAGTATGAGTTGGAAGTATGTTATTTTTGAAGATAAGTCATCAACCATCACACCACTTAAAACGTTAAGAATAACCGTACAACGCGCATCTGACTCCTATGCATCAAACCTGAAAACTGTTTTGGAAATAAATGTCTAAGTGGAACATTAATTGGACTAGGTCGTGTCTAGACGTCATTGCATTTGCTTGTGTGATTTTGAGTTGGCTGGTTGAGACCTTTGCTTGAGGTGAGTTCTCGTAGCCCCACTTTTTAAATCTTTTTTGTTGGGTGAAAATGATACTCAAATGTGTTTTGAACTATTTTCTGAACTGTGCAAAATGTGGTTTTGTTTTTTGGACAATTTATGTGCTTATGACTGCTATGTGAATGATATGTGTTGGTACGATATGCTGTGTGGATCTTTCTGTATGGAACTTCACCCTATATATAGCTCCAGCTGGTAGGCTTTAGGTGCGGTAAGACATTTGGGGTTGCGACCCTAAGAGCGGTGGTACACGCTGGTGATAAGACTAGCGGGGATGCTAGGTCTTGGTACATGATTAGCGGGGATGCTAAGTCATGGGTTTGTGATTGTTTTGCATATATTCACTGCCATATAGCACAATTGTCTAACTGTTTAAAATATTGGCACAACGACTGGGTTTCATTTTAAACCTAAGAGCTCCAACATTATTGTTGACATTTTTAAGAATCATTTTCAGGTGAAGAGAATGATCGTTAATATTGAGATGTGTGATAGCAGACTTTAAGTATATCCAGTATGGATCATGTTTGAGAAGTCTTGCTTTTAAAGTATGTTATGGATTTTTTTTCTTGAGGATTAATGTTTAAGACTTGTATGGACCCCTGCGTGGGCAAGTGTATTTGTAAGCGACTATTTGTTGTGTTCTATGATGGGTTATCACTCAAAGTTTTTGAGGTTGATGGTCATCATGACACTTTTATTTATGCATTTTAGATTTCCCTATTTTGTATCTTGTGTTATGATTGATCATTATGTTGCATTCCCGTGTTTTTGCCTATGACGGGGTGTGACAGATTGGTTATCAAAGCCAAGGTTATAGAGAACTAGGTGGTTGGGCCTAGACTATAACCTAAGGACCTTCATATAGTTGCATTGTAGGATCTATATGTGCGGTGTTCCGCTTATACTTGCTTATGTGGTTATAGGGTATAGCGTATTAGAAATATCAATCATTGAAATGTGTGAGCCTAATACTGGGTACAACTAGGAAAGGATGCGAGTATAAGTATGATGGACAATGTAGTTATAAACGTATCACGACTCAGGTATATTTAGTAATATTATTCACACAAATCGGTGTTAACACCTTAGTACCGTATTATGCGTATTATAGTATACTAAGTTATCCTATATTAACCTTTCTGCCTACCTAACATTGGCTATGTTCTCCCTCGTGTGGATAATGCCGCCAAGGATGATGACCCGAAGTGCTAGCTAGCCTGATGCCGCATCACGAGGAGGGAGAACAGGTGGACGAGCTGTTAGAGGAGGTGGTAGGACTTGAAGTCGATCTGGTGATCGGGGTAATGGTGGAATTGATGGTCAAGGTGGCCAAGTAGGTGATCAAGGTACTGAGGTGAATGATGGTGTTGACGGAGTCTGTGACTTCTCCACTATCATTGCACAAAAATTACAAAACTTACTTCCCACTATCTTAGCACAGGTAGGTAGCCAAGGTAGCAATCAGGGGAATGGTATGAATCAAAACGGCGATGCCATCAATGACAACATCTGGGGTGATGTTAGGAATGTCATTGAGAATAACGACCTTATGGATTGTACCTATAAGGAGTTCTTAGCTTGTAACCCTAAGGAGTATGATGGGAAGGGAGGTGCTGTAGTTTATACCTGTTGGATTGAAAAGATAGAGTCAGTTCAGGATATGAGTGGTTGTGGGGATAACCAAAAAGGGAAGTACACTGCTAGTTCTTTTGTCGATAAGGCCTTAACATGATGGAATCCTCAGATTCGCACATTAGGTCGAGAGGTGGCTGTAGGTATGTCATGAGATAACTTTAAGGTATTGATGAGGGGAGAGTTTTGTCCTAGTAATGAGATGCAGAAGTTGGAAACTGAGTTATGGAATCACACCATAGTTGGGGCCGGTCATGCGGCGTATACTGATAGGTTCCATGAGTTGGCTAGGTCAGTTCCTAATTTAGTAACCCTAGAAAATAGAAGGATTAAGAGGTACGTGTATGGCCTTGCTCTACAGATCCGAGGGATAGTGGCAGCAACGGAGCCACCAACCATTCAAATGGCTATGCAAATTGCTAGCACACTGACTGATGAAGCTCTTAGGAATGGGTCAATCAAAAAGAGCCCTGAGAAGAAAGGAAATGGGGGAGAACCTAACAAGGATAGGAATGGAAGGGATGATAATAAGAGGACTAGGATTGGAAATGCTTTTGATACAACTGCAAACCCTGTTGGGAGAGAATATACGGGTACGACACCCAAGTGTACCGCCTGTAACTATCACTATCCACATAAGACACCCCGTTGCACTTGTTTCAACTGTAACCACCCAGGACATTTTGCTAAGGATTGTAGAGTGGTTCCTAGGAATGTGAATCCCATCAATGATAGAAACACAACTGCTAGGGCCTGTTACGAGTATGGTAGTACCGATCATGTCAAGGCAGCATGTCCTAGGTTGAATCAGGCTCAAAGGCCAGAAGGAAACTCTCAAAACTAAGTCATGGCTGTTAATGGGGGTCAGGGTCGTAGGAACAACGGTAACCAGGCACATGGAAGGGCATTAATGTTGGGAGCAGAGGAGGCTCGCCAGGACCCGAATATTGTGACGGGTACGTTCACATTGAACAATCATTATACCACAACCTTATTTGACTCTGGTGCCGACTATAGTTTTATCTCCACTAGTTTCATACCCCTGTTAGGCATAGAACCCAATGAATTATGGTTTAGTTATGAGATTGAGATAGCTAGCAGGCAGCTAGTAGAAATCGATAAGGTCATTAAGGGATGCGAACTAGAAATATAAGGTCACATGTTTGATATAAATTTGATACCATTTAGAAGCGAGAGTTTGAATATGATCATAGGAATAGATTGGTTGTCTAACCATAAGGCTGAGATAATTTATCATGAGAAAGTAGTTAGAATACCACTACCAGACGACAAAGTACTTAGAGTTGTAGGAGAAAGACCGGAAGAGAAAATGAGACATCTAAGGAGTGCTAAGACTAAGGAACAAAATCAAGAGGAGATTGTTGTAGTTAGAGACTTTCCTGAGGTATTTTTGGATGACCTATCGTTGGGACTTAAAAGACTTCAAGGACTCTTAGAGGCACTACTGCTCAGGTACATAATGGAAATTATGCTAAGTAGTTAGTACTGGTAGTATAAAGTTACCACTGCTAGTTACTATT
>BQNB010101274.1:3679-20447 GCA_026074375.1 Tanacetum coccineum | reverse complement strand
GTTTAGTTGGGTTGATTGGCTAAAAAATCCTCATCTTGTAACTTTGTAATTTTTCTAGCTTCTTGCTAGTTTTTTAATAAAGTGCTGTTCAAAAAAAAATTCAAAATGTGTAAAAAAATTCGAATCAATGTTAAAAACTCTCTTGTTTTTGCAATATAAGTAAAATACTGAATCTTCTATACAAATTAAAGGAATCGTTACCATAACTCGATTTTAGCAATGATTTGTGTATCAAATTTTTGATTTATAGTTTTGATTCACTATTAAATGATGTTTATTTGTGAATCAAATCAAAAAATATGAATCAATTTGTTTAAACGTAGATTTCTCAATCTTCTCAAAATAAAAATCTTCTCAACGGAACCGGAGCCTATATATATATATATATATATATATATATATAGAGAGAGAGAGAGAGAGAGAGTAGGGATCCGGTGAGAATTAAAAGTATAATGAGAAGAATAAGAAGGATTTCTAGCCACACATTTTAAATAGGAGAGAGAATTTTAAGGGGAGATGCATCTATTTTTGTAGGTGCATCTAAAATGTGTGGTTGTGGTTTCTTCTTATCATTCTCATTTTAAGTTTTCTTCTTATTTGATCCTAACTCTATATATATATATATATATATATAGAGAGAGAGAGAGAGAGGAAGGTTAAAATAAAAAGACAAATATTCGTGAGAAGGATAAAAAGAAAACTTTTTTTTTAAAGTTCTCGAAAAATTCCAAAAAAATTCCATTAAATCAGGTATGTTGGTGCATAAAACTTTTGTAAAAGAAGTTTTTTTAATTTTGAGTTTTTATACGTTTTTTTAATGCGCAAAAAAAGAAATTTTGATGCACAAATTTTTCGACTTGTTATAGTTTGATGCGCAATAAAATTTTGATGCAAAAAGTCAAAAGAAGTTGGGTACAAAAACGAATTTTTGATGCACAAAAAACCGTTTTAATGCACAAACGTTTTTTTAATAAAAAAAATTTCGGCAAAACTATCCACTTTAAAAAAAACTCCCTTTATAACTTTTTCATGCACCAACATAAACGATCTTGTTGAATTTTTTCAGAATTTTTTAAGAACTTTTTAAAAAAATAAATTTTTTTATTCTTCTCACGAATATTTGTCTTTTTATTTGATCTTTATCCTATATATATATATATATATAACATATCGTAGTGCACCGATCTAAATTTAACTTTAAGCATCATAAAACAATATTTAATTTGTGCGGCTCAATATTTAAAGAATAAAAAGAAATCGTTAATTTTGTCAAAGGATATATCTTTATGTTTGACTACTACTTAATGAAGATTTACATTTTGAAACAAAAGTAAACGCATATCTTACTCATGATTTAGAGGTTGAAAAAGGAAAAGTCAAACCAAAATGAATCTCCATGCATCAAGTGGAGCAAGCCTAATCGCCTACAAACATGCGATTTTGCATTCATTGCAATATTGATTCGTTTTTAACCAGAGAATAAACATGTAATAAGCCCAAGATAACTTTTATATAACATAATCTTTTTATTTTATTTTTATTTTTGTATGATCACATCTAGAAGCAAAAGAAAAATCAAATGGAGGATCCGGGCGTCTATTTGGGCTTCGATGTTTACCCATAAAAGCTTAAAATAAAGATGGATGTGTACATAAATTGTTGCAAAGGAAAGGAAAGTTCGATGATAATACCTTGTATTATAAAATTTAAACTCCTCCATTTAAGAGACAAACTATACAAGACAGATAAAATGTTAAGAAAAGAAAATGCAATCCAGGTTCATATCACACTGAAAAAAGACAAGACAATCTGGCCGTGGTGATAGCTCCTATTTGAAGCACCATTGATATGACAATCTAAAGCTAATTACATTTGTCCTTTCTACAAAATGGCCGTGGCCTTCCCTGGTCTTCACTAAAGTCCGTCCATGATCGTGGTTGTATTATTGTTTTGTAGCTTGATTAAATTATGTATCGTTTTTTCTTTAACCATCATCGGCTATCAACGTTCGCATATTAGCTTGGGCCAAACACAATGAGGCTTGGAGGTCTCAAGTTCGATCCTTGGTATGTTGACTATTATGAATGAGTCACATCATTATGAAGAGGAATTTTTTCTGACCTAACAAGCGCTTTTGAGTTTTAAATGTATACTGGTACACGAAAATATGATTCATAGACCTAACGCTACCCCCAGTAATGACACCGGACGACCTACATTTTTTCTGTCACCTCAACTCTCTCTCCGCCGACATACATGCGACATTTTAGCCACAATAAGACGACCTACACTACAAAAAACATACCTCACAAAAATACACTTTCATTAAATAAACACACAACACAAACCCAAAATATCGGTCGTATATCCAACCGAGTTTGGGGGGACCAACATCCCACAATAAGGTGACCTAGAAGGACACCACAAGACCGAATCGGTCGACCACTCTTCTTGTGGGTAGCCTAACACTAATTAAATATTAATTGGAGATTGAGGTCTAGAGAGAGCAACAATAGAATACCTTGGTAGTTCAAAGATGAAAATGTTCAATAGCAGCCGGTTAAGTCTTGCATGACAGAAATATGTAGCATTGAAAAATGTTTTTTTTTTCCTGCATACGGTACTATTACTTTTGACTAATGATTCCTGCTCTCATTCGTATAATCTTGCAACAAAATTGTTGTGCATGATACCAAACATAAGAACCATGCTACTGTTTTTTATGAATTTTGTTTGACTCCGTATCCTATGTAAGTTTGTAACTACAGTATATATGTGTTTCACGTAGCAGCATTGAATATTAAATTAAGAGGTGAACACAAAATATTTATAGCATTAATACTCCTCAATATATAGAAAAAGATTGAAGAAATAGCTTTGGATCGTGTTTTGAAATCATGATGATACGACAAAGTTACAAGTCCCCTTATGTAAATAGACTTCGCTCTAGACCATAAAAACAAAAAGCTCGAGAACCCAATGACGTCTTCAACTTCGTTTTCATGATTTTTGTGAAAATGGTTTTGGATGTTTAAGTGTAGGTTTGTGGTATAGAATGGATGTTAGCATAAAGAGGCAGATGAAGGTCTTGACACAAAGTGGATGAGTGGGAAGAGCACATGACCATGATTGTGGGTTTAGTCTAATCGATAATGGCTTATCCTGGTCTGGTGGATGACTTATAGATAACATGCTTAGAGTACTTCACTTCGTACCATGAAACAAGGCTTAGTGGATATGCAATTTGCAACTATTTAGGGTTGACATTTTCAATTACCACCTGTGTTTCATCTTCAAGATAAGGTTATTGACATAGTATAATTCATCAACTACATGCACGTGTGCCGAAAGGCGGAAAGCTCCAAAAGTAGCCTTTAAGCAAAGAGCATTAATTCTGAACCATTTGCATGATGCAACAAAAATGATCATTAAAACTGATGATAATTTTTGAACCGAGGGATTTGAAAGGATCCAACCTACAATTGCTTTGAGAGGTATACAGTGAAAAAGAAAATATAACATAGTTAAATACACGAGATAGATTACGAGTTAAAAGTGAAATGGGGTGCTCCAGCAGCAGTGACAATATCTTCTACACTTCTCCAACCACGGCAAAAAATGACAAAGGTAAAATTTTAGAAGATCATATGGCCATCCTTATAAAAAGTCAACAACCACCACCAACTGAATTGGTGATTTGTAGATCATGGTACAACTAATGGAATTTCCCCCAAACTTAGTGGTCAGTATTGGTAAGGACTGTCTGAGTAATGCCCTTGCTGAGGTGGATTATCTTGGTAGTGATGGTAGGGCAGGGGATGTTTTTGAAGGTTGGTGTTGTATGGTGGATGAGTAGGATTAGTATCAGCATAGGGTTCCTGTCGAGGATTGTAGCTGTCATGATAGGAGCTCTGTAGTGTGTGTTTTTGTCCTCCGTAGCCTTGGTAGGTACCATGGCTCTCACCAAAAGATTCTGAACCACAAGCATACTGATCTTGGAGCTTTGGCCTTGTTCCCGTTATCTAAGAATCCATATGGGAATGATTTAGAATTATCAGAGTTGAACAAAAAAAAGGGGTGAATGCACCTTTTTATTAGCATAATATTGTTGACAAGTTCTTGAAGTTTACTGTTAACTAAGTAAAGTTTATCATGATATACATTGCCAACAAGGGGCGTATGTACCATAGTTTTCTTAGGATGCAGGTTATTCGTTGAGTTTATAAATTAATAAGTAGAAGATCTGACCTCACTAGCATTGCCAACTCCAGGTCCAACTGCAGAACCTCGACCGCCAGCTTGCATCTTCAGATCCACAGCACCTAAAAATCTGATGTAAAGCATAGAACAGAATGAGTCGACGTAACATTTAATATCAAGATTTTGGGGGTGTTTGGATTTGGATTTGGATTTTAAAACTGATTTTGTAGCCTACAGAGACAAAAATACAAAATGATCAATTTCTTATAATTTGGATATACAGATCCTGCTTCATTTAAAAAAACAAATATTTCAGAAATAAGCTTCATATAAGCAGTAAAGAACATGATTTTACTAGTATGGAAGAAATAAAATTGTTCACCTATAACCTAACTTCAAGGACTTCTATTTCCACTTCACACGTCATCAGAACAGTCTTTTTTGGTAATTTTATCTTTGTAAAATATATTACACAATCAGCATTTTGAAACACTCAAACATCTGATTATCTGATTATTGAAACTTCACACAGCAGAAACACAGTCAAACATTAATTCCTATTGCCCAATTCACTACAATTATTATTCAGTATAACATTACAAACTGTCAGAACACACATCCAAACACCCCCTCATAGATTTCAATTGACAATGTGGTGATTTATAATGTCAGTATATTATTACCCAGTGGCGTTTGGAGGAACACGGTATCCTTGACGTTCCAAGTCCCTTGAAGGGGAAGCATAACCACGATGTTCATAATCCATAGGAGGGGCCAGATAGCTATTATGTGGTTCATATACCCTTGGAGGAGCCCGATACCCACGAGGCTCATTGTCCCTAGGAGGAGCTAGATGGCTATGAGGCTCATTGTCCCTAGGAGGAGCTAGATGGCTATATGGTTCATAGTCCCTTGGTGGACCAGAGGGAACATAAGGTTCATAGTCTATCAGTGGACGTGAGTGAGGATAAGATTCATAGTCCCTCGGTGGTTCTGAGCGACTATAAGGTTCAAAGTCCCTTCGAGGAGCAGGATAACTAGAATGTTCATACTCCCTTCCACCATCCTTAACAGTTCATGTAAAGTGCCAGAAAAAGCAAGGTCATTCTTCAGAATTATCACAGCATTAACGGAAATAACACACACAAATATATATACATACATTACGTAGTAAATAGAGAAAGACTATTGTTATCTAAACTTAAAAGCAACCATTAGAAGAACACGTGAAAAAATTTGCAATCTATTTGGCTGGAATATCTAGGTTTGTTAGCCTCCAGATCACTGAAATCAGTGGTCAAACGGCTCAACCCATTTAGGTGAATCGATACTTGGGTTGATCCCTAACATGTCTTGATTGATTCTATTAATACAACTATCCCTTTATTTCTCACCTTAAACACCCACTCATCACGACAACCTCCCTCCGCCCCCTCCTACAAAATATTTATTAACTAATTCAAATACTGATCAATATTTTAAATATGATTATATTTATGAAAGCATTTATTATAAAACATGAGTGATTTTTATTGTCACAAAGTTTAAAAGTACAAGTAGTGACTTTTTATAGTGTGGATACTTTGTATGGCAATGAAGTTTCCACTTCAAGTATGACACTTTAAGAACCATAAGTTATGTAGACATACAGCTTTTTTAGAAATCAATTACACAAGTGAGCAAGTGACTTGTTTTAGAACAGCAGATTTCTCTACGATGTGCATTTATTCACTTATTTTTTCCAAAGTGAATATTCATGAAGTCAAGAGTCTGGAATTGCTGGGGCTGGACGCATGGGTGGAAGGACCAAAAGGGTAACACGGTTGGTCAAAAGCTTATTCAAAATGCAAAAATAAGATCAGCTGGGTGATGATCTATCTGTTTCGATCAGTTGAGTGAGGGATTATACCTGATCATTAGTTGATCTGATCTGAATCAAATCCATGGACAAGTCCAAGTGATATGTGAATCTATAAGATGATTTCAGCCTATTTTCAACTTCTAGTTGAATAAAAACTATGTGAGCAGATTTAACTAGTATCATTACTCTAATAACTGCCTCTGCCTAACTGAGAATTCCAAAGTTAATTTATATATCTCATCCAACAACTGTGGTAGAAACTTACTTTTTAGTATGACTCGATGCATATAATCAACTAACCTGAAATGGTTCATAGCCACCTGAGCGCCCACCTCGTGCAAAACCAGACATAGATGGCCATTCAGTAGGTAAATTCCCTCGAGAAGGAAATGGTGAAGCGGGTTCTAATCCAGATTTTGCCTCTCTAAGACATCTTTCTCTATATCTTGATGCAATCTCACCCATTGCATCTTTAACAGTACCATAACCTCCAGATACCTAACACATCAGAATGGTCACTCCGTCACCCAGGATTACTACATTGAGAAAATCAAAAATGAAAATAGCATAATGAGATTTTCACCTGCACAAGCTCTTCATCTTGACCAGCACACTTGGGCTTTTCTTCTTTAGAGTACACCCGGATATCTGCTTTGGTTCTCCATCTCATTTCATTGATTATCTGACCACCTTGTCCAATAATGCAACCAACTTTGCTAGATGGAATAAGTAGTCTAGTAGTAATGGTTCCTTTTTCAGATACATCGCTCGTTTTATCTTGTAAAAGAAGGATTGCGTCAATCGTTTGTGATCTTGTGTTCCATGGAGCCTGAAGACAGTTAAAATCACATCAGTGGTTCAAACCAGGTGAACAGCAACTAAATATAAGAAAGTCACTGACCTCAATCGCTGAAACACGAATCACACGTTCATCTGAGTCTCCTGATACATCATCAACATGTATATCGGTGTCAGTTTCTTGCTGCACTTGCCTTACATTGGAACCCCCCTTTCCAATCACCCCTCCGATTTTGGCAGCAGGGCAAAGAATCTTCATTGAAAACTCAGCTGGAGCCTCCCCGCCATGTGACACAGCACGATCACCATCAAAATCAGCAGGGCCAAATCTCGAGTGCTCATATTCCTCCCTCCATCCACCACGGGCACTTGAGCCGCGTCCAGGCCACATTGGATTTGCAGGTGGAGGTAGATTTGACATAGGAGGATGGATGGGAAATCCAGAAGGAGGTTTGTCCTTGCGTGGATTTTGGTGCAACAAGGTAGAAACTTCATAGAGAGCCCTCCTTGCAATAGCCGGTTTAGCTGATATCTGCCACAATCACGAAATCAGATACACTTGCAAAGTATACACGTCACAACGGTGGTGTATAAAAGCCACTTAAAATTGAATATTTTAAAAACTGAAAGTATTACCTGCACCAACTCGTCAGTACTCATAGCACAAACAGGAAGCTGATCAGCAGGCAATATGCGTATGCTTGCACCAGTTTGACTCCGCAATCTCTTAATGACATCTCCATTCTTGCCGAGAAGGCACCCAACCGTGTTGTTTGGAACAAGCAGGCGTGCAGTGACCACAGCTTCATTACCGCTTCCACTAACTACGTCTTCCTCAACAATCCTATCATGAACTTTCAATAAAGCATCTTGAGCAGCACATTGTAGCTCCATGTCAGTATTCTGTGTAACTGGGTTCTTAGTTGAAAAACTATACACTACAATTACCCTCTCTTCTGAACCAGGAACTGAGTCAGCAACTGTGATCTTAGCTTTAGTCTCTTCACGCAAGGCCTTCACTATCCCACCACCTTTGCCAATTACACTACCAATCTTTCTAGAGTGACATAGTATTCGGTAGACTGTTTCTGAAGCCTGTGAGTTTTCTGATAACTGATCGCCAAATTTTCCTCTTTTATTACCACCCATATCAGATAATGGATTAGAGCGTCTTTTGAAGGACCGCCTGTTATCTTCCATATTGCCAAAATCTAACCTGATGAACCCAGCAACATCAGCATAGCAGAACAAAAGTTGGTAATAATGTAATATTGACAATATATATAGATCAAGTACTAGTATACGCCAGAAGAATAAACCAAGCCCTAGGTACCCTGCTACAGCTAGAAGCTTGATAGAGTAAAACTAACTAGCTAAAAAAGCAGTTAAATAAGAGATGAAGTGATCAAATTTACAAGATATAAATAGTGTGCATTCTCCAAAACTGTACAAGCTTCTTCAAAAGCATACGGCATTCTGGATGTGGTGAAGAATAACATTGAGACGATGAAAGTGTAACAAAACTTCCAATCCAAATGAAAATAAAATTCCCAAAACATCAAATCAAATCCAATCCGTTAATTAAACAGCCTAAACTAAATACACCAATGGAACAATATGCATGCACTATTTTATCTTAGCTTCACATAGTGCATCTATAATATTGCCAATTACCACACCAACAACCAACAACCACGGTTCCTACTTCCTAGTGACATGGCCGACATTAATGCATACATACTATGTTCTCGTGTATAAAGGTATGATGATATTCAAACTTTCAAAGTGAGCATCCCCTTTTACATAGGGATCACTAGTTCAGAATATATCTAACTTGCCAGAAATTGATTTAGCGCGCATCAATCTAATTTTTTCTATTAAATACACCAACCGCCTGATATTCCTATTTGTATGTACTATTGCTGACATGGCACGGTCAGCAATAAGAAATAAGAAGACTATGAAGTTGGTGTACTTAACACGGAAAAAATTAAATTGATACACGCTAAAAACCGGACCGGACCGAAACCGAGTTTGGCCAAAACACCGGAGCGAAATGGTCCGGTCCGGGTCGGTCCGGTTCGGTCTTCGGTCCGGTCCAACAAGGCGTAATTGCCAGTTTTGACCGGACCGGACCGAGAACCGAAAATATAGAAAAGGATGGACCGAGGACCGGACCGAAATAGGTTCGGTTCGGGCCGGTTTTTCGGTCCGGTCCGGTCCGCGGTCCGTTTTGCTCACCTCTACGCTAAAGAAAATTTGTGACAAGTTACATACGTTTTGTACTAATTATCCCTTCAATATACAAGTATAAATATCACATGCAAATATGTAATTCTGAGCAACAACCTAATAATATGGTTCACTAAGGTGGCAAAATCCGTGGGTCGGGTTGGGGTCATGGGTCTAGATGGGTTTTTGTTATTTTTTTTTTTCTCAGAAAAAATTGAGTAAAATATGAAAAAGTGAAAAAAGAAAATTATATAATTGCACTTTATTGGAGACCCAACTAGACCATCCCCTAATAGATATTTACCCAACTAGACCCATGTTTAACCGATGGGTCTCAAATTGCCACCTCTTACTTATATGTGTTGGACGACTAGGTTATTGGCCCAAGCCCGTTTGTGGGCTTGTGATCCATTACGTTTAGGATTTGATGTTGCTTATTATCAAAGCTATGTATTTATTATAAATACACATGCCATCCCACATATGTAAGTCATGCAATCAATAAAACTATTTTGATATTTTACATGGTATCAAAGCTTAAAAGATCCTCTCCTAAACTATCCCTAAAAACCTAAATTCTTACACCACAAAGAGCCTAGCCTTGCAAATTCCCCTCACTGTCATTCGAATATTGCTAGCCTACTTTTTATCTTGCCTACAAAACCTACAACCTACTAAACCTAAAGCTACCATTTTTTTATTTCTTTTGCTCGTATGTTTTGCTGTTGCCATTTATTACTTATGCTTTTTCTTGCTACCTGTTTGCCTGCTCATTGCAATAATCTATATTACTTGATGTAGTTCGCTTGCCCGCTATATTTTATTCTGTTCATTTGTGCCGTCTATTAATCAATTGCCTGCTATCTTTTTAAATGCATTAGTAGTCCATGCATTGAGTGGCAGTCCATCTATTTCGATCCAGATCATTCGCTCATCGGGAATGAAATTATGTGAAACAAGTTTTCGTTGGGTAAAATACAATTCCATCTTCGTATTTTTTTGAAACTTTAACCTTGACTCGTCACTGCTGAATTCAATCCAGAGCCAGAGTCCCCCCATGTATTTGCACTTGAAATCAGAGAATCCCTCTTTTTTTAAAACGCGATAAATATTAATTATTAGATGAACATCCCTTACCTTTGCTAGAACTACACTTGAAAAACAGATAAAACCAAATAAATCAGAGTTTTCACGAGGGTGATTATTTTTTTGTTAGTGGCCACAGCCAGATACTGGCTTTTGAGTCCCCCTCCTTACCATTCAATACAGATGCATAAGATCGTCCTCCCGTTGTGTGACTAGCGTGACCCGTTTCGTGAGGTTTAGTGTTATTCGATTGTTTCTGATGAGATTGATTCGGTTGTGAGTTTTGTTTTCGATCGAAGCGTGCAATTGAAGCAAACAGATGATGACTCCCAATCCAGATCTTGTTTAGATTCTCGCAATAAATCCGCTTATCTGGTTTTTGATGAAATCGAACGAATCCGAAGACGACGACCTGATTTTGAATAACTTTCGTGCGATGTACCACATCTGCAACCTCATCCTTGCTATCACAAAGCTTCCATAAGATCTTTAGAAGACACTGTTGATTGGAAAAATAGAAACAAAAATCGTGATCGAGATGTGGTGGAAATTTATGGAATATGGGGTGTTGGGATGTTGGATGAGGCCCGTTCATTTGGAGATTTAGGGTTCTTGATTTGGGGTTTTCAATTTAGGGTTCTTGATTTGGGGATCTTTGGTATGGTAAGGGGTGATTGAAGAAAGTGTTTCGGATGTGTTTCTCCTTAATAAAGTTGAAATAACCACATAAACATTTTCGGTTTATGAATTAATTGGAACGGTTCGTGTGAACATATATATAGGATGCCAGAAATTGATTTAGCGCGCATCAATCTAATTTTTTCTATTAAATACACCAACCGCCTGATATTCCTATTTGTATGTACTATTGCTGACATGGCACGGTCAGCAATAAGAAATAAGAAGACTATGAAGTTGGTGTACTTAACACGGAAAAAATTAAATTGATACACGCTAAAAACCGGACCGGACCGAAACCGAGTTTGGCCAAAACACCGGAGCGAAATGGTCCGGTCCGGGTCGGTCCGGTTCGGTCTTCGGTCCGGTCCAACAAGGCGTAATTGCCAGTTTTGACCGGACCGGACCGAGAACCGAAAATATAGAAAAGGATGGACCGAGGACCGGACCGAAATAGGTTCGGTTCGGGCCGGTTTTTCGGTCCGGTCCGGTCCGCGGTCCGTTTTGCTCACCTCTACGCTAAAGAAAATTTGTGACAAGTTACATACGTTTTGTACTAATTATCCCTTCAATATACAAGTATAAATATCACATGCAAATATGTAATTCTGAGCAACAACCTAATAATATGGTTCACTAAGGTGGCAAAATCCGTGGGTCGGGTTGGGGTCATGGGTCTAGATGGGTTTTTGTTATTTTTTTTTTTCTCAGAAAAAATTGAGTAAAATATGAAAAAGTGAAAAAAGAAAATTATATAATTGCACTTTATTGGAGACCCAACTAGACCATCCCCTAATAGATATTTACCCAACTAGACCCATGTTTAACCGATGGGTCTCAAATTGCCACCTCTTACTTATATGTGTTGGACGACTAGGTTATTGGCCCAAGCCCGTTTGTGGGCTTGTGATCCATTACGTTTAGGATTTGATGTTGCTTATTATCAAAGCTATGTATTTATTATAAATACACATGCCATCCCACATATGTAAGTCATGCAATCAATAAAACTATTTTGATATTTTACATGGTATCAAAGCTTAAAAGATCCTCTCCTAAACTATCCCTAAAAACCTAAATTCTTACACCACAAAGAGCCTAGCCTTGCAAATTCCCCTCACTGTCATTCGAATATTGCTAGCCTACTTTTTATCTTGCCTACAAAACCTACAACCTACTAAACCTAAAGCTACCATTTTTTTATTTCTTTTGCTCGTATGTTTTGCTGTTGCCATTTATTACTTATGCTTTTTCTTGCTACCTGTTTGCCTGCTCATTGCAATAATCTATATTACTTGATGTAGTTCGCTTGCCCGCTATATTTTATTCTGTTCATTTGTGCCGTCTATTAATTTCTTGTGCCGCCTGCCTTGCTTGTTTACTCGTCCGGCTAAACAACCGGCCCATATGGCCCAACAAGTTTATAGTGTTTCTCCTTATGGTCTAGGCTCACAACAGCTTATTTGGCCTGTTTCAACTATGCCAACCCAACAACAGATACCGTATTAGTACTATATTGGCCCAAGTCCCAGCCTAATACAGTCCACGAACCATATTACAACAAGCCCAGTCCACGACCCTAGACAATGATCTTCAATCAACCATACTTATTTCTTCCTCATCTAAGTGTTTTCATTGTCGATGATCATTGTCGTTGACAACAAAAGTTGACCACCAAATTGCCGCTCCCTCCTAAATGCAAAGCAAGCTATGACGTAAAAAATAAATAGCAAATGTCATAAAAATAGAGGAAACCGCGAAGCATTATACAATTATGTCGCCAAATACAAGTCAATTTCCGTGCAAATGAACAACAAAGAAGAGGAGAACAAAATAAGAGAAGAAGAAGAGGATTCAACATTCAATTCAGTTTGTACGTCCCGAAACCTCTTGTTCGGGGAGTGTTAGATGATAGGTTAAGGCCCAAGCCTAGTTGGGGGCTTGGGTCCATTAGGTTTAGGGTCATGGTTGCTTGTTCGGTAAGCTATGTTATCAATATAAATACACATGTAATGGTACTTGTGTAATCACAAAAAACAGAATCAACAATATATCTCTATTTGCTATTTTACATGGTATTAGAGTTTTAGGTAAGATCCACCAACAAAATATGTTATCCTCCGGTCATCGGCTACCTGCCGATCATCCGAAGGAATCACAATTAATTTCCCTTTATTGTTTTTATTTAATTAGGATTTTATTTTCGTATTCCATTCATAAACCCTAAACCTTAGCCGTCAAAACACAAAAAAAAATATGTTGAGTTGCCTTCGATCAACCATATATTTTTTCTTCCACGTCTAATTGTTTTTCGTTGTCGAAGATCATTGTCGTTGACAACAAATGTTGACCGCTTCTTCCTAAAGGCAAAGCAAGCTATAACGTAAACAAATAGCAAACATCATAAAAAATGGAAGAAACTGCGAAGCAATATACAATTATGTTTTCAAATACAAGCCCGTCTCCTGCAAACAAACAACGAAGGCGATTTCAACTATCTATCAAGTTTGTCCGTCCAAAAGACTCCCGTTCGAACCGCGGGGAGTGTTAGACGACTAGGTTATTGGCCCAAGCACGTTTGTGGCCTTGTGGTCCATTAGGTTTAGGATTTGATGTTGCTTATTATCAAATTTATTATAAATCCACATGCTATCCCACATATGTAAGTCACGCAACCAATAAAACTATTTTGATATTTTACAATAAGATCAACTCTATAACCGGATCACAGAGATACTTGTATATTTTTACTTTAAAGTTATTTACGTAATGTAGCCAATTATATAAATCACACAACACACAAAAACTTAAATACAGAAATCATTTTACAATGCTATATACTAGAGTAGAGATTGATCGCCTACTAGTTCAAATTTACAGAAAAGAAATATATATTAAAAAAAGGTACCTGATAAATCGAAGTGAAATATTATAAGAGAATTGAAATTAGAGTGATCGATTATGTACTGATAGAACTAGGGCTTTCTTTTTTTGCTTATGGTGGGGAAGAAGGTTTTCATCTTTTACGGTTTCTAATGGGCCTTCTATCTTCTAACGGGCCACGGACAAAGTTATTGCCATTATTGGTCATGTCTTAAACGGTAAATTGATGTCGTTTTTAATTGGGGTGTTGATCGGTTCGGTTATCGGGCTGTTTGGTTAGTTCGGTTAAATTTTTTTGGTTAACTCGAAAACCGAATCGAAAATCGAAGTTGAATTCGGTTCGGTTTTCGGGTTGACCCGAATAACACAATTTATTTGAAAAAGTATATAATGACATAGATATATATTTATTTATTTATATTTATTTATATATATTCGGTTTTCGATTTAGATTGTCAAACCCATATCCAATCCGAAAACCGAATTTGTTGTTCGATTCGGTTATTATTTCGGTTTTCGATTTATTCGGCATTTTTTCTGCTCACCCTCACTTTTTCATCTTCATGTTATCCGGTGAGGATGAGTTTTTTTACTCATGTTTACACGAATTAATTTGAGTGTTCTCGTAATCATTTTCGACCATTTTTATTGGTGATATTTAGTTTGATCGAAGTATTGTCCCAACTAAAACTCGAACCTATGTAGAAACATGTAAGAAACAAATCTAAAAAAATAGGTTCAACAATTGTAACATAGATAACGTGTGGCTTGATACGAGAATACAAGTTGGTGAATCATATTTGGCAATTACTAACTGAGACGGTTAATAAAATACTAGCATCTTACCCGTGCAAAGCGGTAGGACTTAGTAAAACTGATCGAAAACCGAACCGAACCGACAAACCGAGCCGAGCCAAATCGACCGAAACCGAACCGACCATTTTCGGTTTGGTTTTCGGTTTTGTATATTTATAGTTTTCGGTTTCGGTTTTATCGGTTCGGTTCGGTTTCGGTTCGGTTCGGGTTAAAACCAAGAAAAATACGCCTAAACTATATATTCGGTTCGGTTTTTGTCGGTTCGGTTCGTTTTGGTTTTTCTCGGTAAACTTCGGTTCGGTTTCGATTCATGTTTTTCCTCAAACTCGGCTTTCGGTTCGGTTCAGTTTTTGTCGATTCGGTTCGGTTTTGAGCCGATGCTCACCCTTACAAAGCAGCGGTTTGGAGGCATTAAAAATTTACAAATAAAAGTCAATTTATAATTAAGAAGTGACACATGTCACTTTAAGATGTGTTTCCCTAAAATGAGATGGATAATTAAGATTGCACCTAACAAAAAGTTGTTACAAAAGGTTGTTACATAAAATGAGATTAATGTGTTTATTGTTAAAAAACATAAAAAGTCTGAATTTTTAGACTTTCTAAATATGAAAGTGTCCCAAATATTTTATACAGGAATGTAGTATAGATATATATTCACTTATTACAACATATTTATGTCTAAATAAAGGTGATTAAGTTTTCAAAGTCACTCTCAATCACTAACCATAAGAGCATCAGGTGTCATAACACCATAGCACAACTTTTTAAGTGTCACGTCAGTTTTAACACCATAACATTAACACCAAAAAAAACCCAGGTAACCATAACACCACTTTTTGAGCCCCACTTTTAATTTTTCATAACACCCCCTTAAACAAACTAAAATATTTTATTAAACAATATTACACATTACAATACTTTTAAAAAACACACGGAATTAAAATAGACATACGGAATTAAAAAACATACGGAATTAAACGATATTACTAAATCCACAAATCTTGCGAAGCAACAGCTTCAAGCATTATAGTAGGGTCTTTTTATCTCCCCTACCGTATTGTTCCTGCCATGAAACTGGACAATTTTTCCATTCTCAGTGCATACAATCAATGCTTCCAAGCATTCCCAGAAAACCATGAGTTGTAAGATGTTTATTATATATGTTTTCAACATCTTCCAACGTTGGCTTTCTTAAATACTCGGTCATGTACAAAGAAATAATGCACTTATTAAAATGAAATAGACAATCACGTGCAGTACGCTCACTCATTTGCAAATATTCATCAAACGCATCGGGCGTGGTGCCGTATGCCAATTGGCGTATGGCCGCTGTGCATTTCATAATAACACTAAGACTCATTCGACCCGTAGCATCGGGTCGAACTCTAAAAAAATTAAAATGATCGGGAAGAGGATCGGCCTCATAAGTGCTAATGCCTTTCACTATTTTCAAAAATAGTTTTCGGCTCATACGGTATCTTCTTCGAAAATAATATAAGGGATACCTGCAATGTTCATTGAAATAATCGGCCATTAATCGTTCTTCGGCCCCCTCTCGGTCACGATTGATTGGGTTCCGGGTAAGTTGTGGACGATTTTCTTCGGCAACCAATTGTTGGTGATACGCGTACGCTTGCTGCAAAAAGTAAACGTCGATTTCTTCATCGATTTCGAAAACGGTGGGTTGACGTTCTCCATCATCATCGTTATTTTGATTCATTGGGAAAAATATATTAATTTTTGTGTGTAGAGAGTGTTTGTGTTTTTGTGTGTGAAAAATGGTTGAGTTTGGTTAATATATATAAGGGTATTGAAAAAAAATCAAAATTTAAAAACTAGCCGTTTTTAAACATTGGGGGAGGGGGTAAAATGAAAAAAAATTTAAAAAAAAACTAGCGTTGAGGCGTGGTAGTGTTAACACCGCCACCAACGCCGTTGGTTTTTTGGCCACCACGATGTCATAACGCCGGACACATCGTTGAAACCACCCCACGGCGTTATGATACCGACCACTCTTAGAATCATCTTCATGCACAACATCACTTGTGTTGCGTTTTATTCTAAATGCATCATAAGTTAAAATATATGAACGTTTACATAACACATTTTATGCTAGTTATAAAACGAGTTGGGTTACCCGCGCTTGGCCGCGGGGCGCAAAGGACAAACGGTCGTTACTTAACGTTCTATTTTCGTAAAAAATTTAAAAAA
>BQNB010101272.1:0-24508 GCA_026074375.1 Tanacetum coccineum | reverse complement strand
ATCTTCAACCAAAAATACTAAACTCCAGGTTGCGATTAGTGTATACATAAAATCTCAAAGATCGAGTAAAAGTACACTAACAGATTCAATGAAAAATAGCAGCGATCATCAAACCAAACAGCAATATAAGTAACATTTATTCTTCACGCTAGGGTTTTATCACAAGGAGCACATACCAGTATCAAACCACATAAGTACCTGCTGTTGTCGTTGATTAAGAAAACCCTTTCCTGTCCACGAACCAAAACACAACAGCTTTCTTTGTTTATTTTGAAATTCTTGATGTCGCCAACCTGTTAGGTTTTTGAAAAACCCTAAAACACATCCATTAATAAAGAATTTAAGATCCAAAGATCTGTTGTATTTAAAAGCACCAAGGATGTATAACCAATAACATGTAAACCAGACTTTCTGTTTTATAAATTAGGGTTTGAGAGAAACCCTAATATCACCGAATGTAACAAGCCTCCAAAAACAGAAAATTCATCTTCTTTTTCCTCATAAATACGACAACAAAAACACCTTGTAACATCCTAAATCGAGAACCACCAGGCTCCGATACCAATTGTAGAGTCTGTTATGACCCCTTAGATCGTTATTAAGACTCATCTAGGATATAAACATCAAAGATAAACATTTACACAACGGAATAATAATAAGAACAATGATGTTTAACAAGGTTTTTCATTGAACGATTTCCCTATTACCCCAACTATAACTTGGGGCTACTAACTACTACATAGACATCTTTAATATGTCTATTACTAACTACTAACTATGGTGTACACACACACACCTTTACTATTCGAATCTCATCAGTCGACTATGTTATGGATGGATTCAAACTAACATGCCTAGACCTCCTTTTATAGCACAAGGAGTCTAAGACTTACATGGACACTATTAAAGATAATTAATAAGTAAATCATTCTAATACTTATCTTTATCTTTGACCATATCTTCAAAATCTTCCAATTCTTATCTTTTGAAGACTTCATTAATTACGACTTTGGTCATTCTTGTTTCCATCTTGTTTCATTCTTATATTTATTTTGTCTCATGAAATCAATAATCCTAACAGTCATCCAAACTCAATGTCTCAATCTCTGGTTTGTTCCTCCACACAATAGTATGCATAGTCCATTCTTGTGACAGACTTCTCAAGAACTTCTGATTGATGTCTTCTTGAGAGATAACTTCACCATGCATAACCACTTGACTAATTAGCTTTTGAAGCCTTTCATAGGTTTTCTCAATCGCTTATGTGCTGGATGCAGCAAAGTTTTCATATTGCTGCTTCAGAATATTTTTTTGAGTTTTTTTTGCAGCAGCATTACCTCCAAATTTTTTCTCAATTGCCCGCATCAGTGTCTTATCATCCTTGTATGAGTTGAACTTTAATTGATGCTCATTAGGTAAGGCCATCAACAAAGTGCTTCTTGCCTTCAATTCTGCCCTTCTTTGTGCCTTTTTCTTTAACACTTGTAGGAGGGATAGCAGTCTCCTTACCATCAACAAGTTTTGTTACTATGGGTGCATTAACATTTTCTATGATCTCCCATAGAGTGTAATCAATGCACTGTAGGTACTGCTCCATCCTCATCTTCCAGAGATCACACTCACCAGGTTGGAGTATGGGTATCTTGATTCTTGAAAAAATAGATCTTGCGTATGGTAAAGTTTCTTCTTATTTAAAGCTTCTTACAAGCTCTAATACCACTTGTTGATCCTAATAGAATAGATCTTTAATCCCTTAGCTTGTATAAGGTATAGTTATGCAAGATAAATCTAACATAACTATAGTAGAAACTTTGATTGTGAATATCAAAGACTATGCGGAATCTAGTCAATGATACTAAGAAGAATTACAATAAAATGGTAATAGACAAGATCAATAACAAACAATATACTAAACTTCCAGCCTCAATATAAAATGAACACTTTTAATAGTGTTAGGGTTTACAAAACCTTGAAGCTACAAATAGATTGACAGAACAATGAAAAGATGATATCTATCTCTATGCCTTAGGACCTCCATTTATACACCAAGGAGTCCTAACTGGCTTACAATATTTTCTTAAGTTTTTATGATCTTCTAAACAAATAACTTATACGTATATTTTACAAAAATATCTCATACTTATCACATAAGCAGTCTTTATCTTCAATCAATCTTTATCCATTAGCAGTTGTGACTCTGTCAGCAGTTGTAACTTTGTACCAGCAACATTAACTCTGAACACTAGCAGCAGTAACTTATACACCAGCAGCATTAACTATGTACAAGCAGTAGTAACTACTTAGCATATTTTTCACAATCTTTTTGCTAGCAGTAGTAACACAAACCTTTCTTCTTGAACAACACTAACTTTGATAAGAACAACAGTAATTCCAAACAGCCTTATGAAGCTTTTAATCCCAACAACCACTTTTGTAAAAGTATGTAAGTTTAGGATGTAAGGGAAGTTGACTGTTATGGGAATGCCAACTTACGTTGTCTTTGTCATCTCTATGATCAATCTTTGTCATGGAATGGTCGGGGAAAAGTTACTAGCAACTACCTTATTTGTTCAAAGCTTAATCTATTTGTTTTGTGAATTTTATTTAAAAACCATTTACTTGAGCTTAACAGCAAGTAACTCGAAACCTTTCAGCTAGCTTGTAGTAAATTCCAATCTGCTTTCAAAAAGTCCTTTATCGCCCCAAACAACAAACTTGTATCTGTCCTTAAAAAACATAAAGAAGCATTTGCCTAGAAAACAACAGACATTCCTGGTATCTACCCATCATTTTGTAAACATAAGATACAACTTCTAGATGACAAAAAAACTAGTTGGGCCAAACAAGAGAGAAGTTTAAATACAAACATAGAAGAAATTGTGAAACTCTTGGACAGGCTGTATTATTATTTCCAATTGCAGATAGTCCTTTTTTCGGTTGGGTTAGTCCTATTCATGTGTACCAAAGGTAAAGGTGGTATGTACAGTTAGTCACAAAACGAATAATGATGAACTTGTCCCAAAAGAACCATTACGGGTTGGTGAGTTGCATAATTTCTTAAACTCATGTAGCAACGTTTTATAAAGATAATTTCCCTTTGCGTTTATGGATTAAATGTTTGGAAAGACTACAGGAAATATATATTTCTGTTTCCTTCGATGTTTTTTTCTGGATATTTCAAATCTATTCGATCTATGGACCAAGAAAAAACAATGTTCACATGTCCTTGGTACATACGCTTATAGGCGAATGCCTTTTGGATTATGTAATGCTCCAGCCACATTCCAAAGGTGCATATTGGCAATCTTTCTTGATATGATCGAAGAATTAGTCGAAGTATTGATGGACGATTCTCCGTCTTTGGAAACTCTTTCGACAAATGCCTAAACAACCTCGATAAAATGCTCCAGCGTTGCAAAGATGCTCATCTTGTCCTTAATTAAGAAAAATGCCACTTCATGGTCAAAGAAGGAATTGTGCTTGGACACAAGGTGTCTAGCGCAGGACTTGAAGTCGACAAAGCAAAAATCAACATAATACCCCTTACCAATATCAAAGGTGTTATAAGCTTTCTAGGACATACCGGTTTTTACCAAAGATTTATAAAAGATTTCTCGAAAATTGCCCGACCTCTAACTAAGCTGCTTAAAAAAGATACTCCATTCGAATTCGATGATGAATGTCACAACGCATTCAAGTTATTAAAAGAAAAGCTCACATGTGCTCCTGTGATCGTAAGCCCAAACTGGAATCTTCCTTTTGAACTCATGTGTGATGCAAGTAATTTCGCAGTTGGAGCAATCTTAGGTCAAAAAGATGGTAAAAACTTTCACCCAATCAACTTTGCAAGCAAAAATCTTAACACAGCTCAACAGAACTATACAATCACTAAAAAAGAACTTATGGTTGTAGTCTTTGCTTTTGACAAATTCCGATCCTATCTGGTATTATCAAAAACAATCGTGCACAGCTCTTAGGCACCTATTCAAGAAACAAGATGCTAAGCCACGCCTTATTCGTTGGATACTGCTCTTACAAGAATTTGATATCGAAATTAAAAACAGAAAAGGTACAGAAAATGTTGCCGCCGGCCACTTATCTCGAATTGAAAACGATGAAACAAGTGATGACAGTGAAGTCGATGATAACTTTCCTGGAGAAACTCTCATGAAATTAAACACTAGAGATGAACCATGGTTCGCAGACTTTGCAAACAATTTGGTAAGTGATATCATACCTAAAGGAATGACGTATCAGCAAAAAGAACAAATTTTTCTCTGACCTCAAACACTACTTCTGGGAGGAACCCTACCTCTTCAAAGTATGTTCTGACGGTATGTTCAAACGCTGTGTCTCGGGACCAGAAACCCAAACAATTTTAGATCAATGTCACCACGGACCCACCGGTGGACATTATGGACCAAACATAACCGCTAAAAAGTCTTAGACTCAGGTTTTTACTGGTCAACCATCATTAAACAAGCTCATACTCAAGTTTTCCTTTTCGAAGCATGTCAAAAGACAGGAAATATTTCAAAACGTGATGAGATGCCCTTAAACAACATTCAAGTATGCGAAATTTTTGACATATGAGGTATCGATTTCATGGGACCCTTTCCAAAATAATACAAATTCTAATACATCTTAGTCGTTGTCGACTATGTATCTAAGTGGGCCAAAGCAAAAGCTCTACCAACAAAATATGCCAGAGTTGTTATAACTTTTCTGAAGAAACTATTCTGTCGTTTCGGAATGCCCAACGCTCTCATAAGCGATCGAGGAACTCATTTCTGCAACAATATAATGAAAAAACATGAAAAGACATGGAGTTAACCATCGATTCTCTACATCGTATCACCCCAAACAAGTGGTCAAGTTGAAAACACGAACAGAGCTCTTCAAAGAATTCTTGAAAAAACTGTTAAAGACAATCCTGCCATCTGGTCAAGAAAACTTGATGACACTTTGTGGGCTTTTAGTACAGCTTACAAAACACCAACCGAAACAACACCATACAAGCTCGTATACGGTAAGAACTGCCACCTGCCATTTGAAATTAAACATTGTGCCTACTGGGCCCTGAAAAATTGTAACCCAAATCTCATCGCTGGTGGTGAGAAATGAATGTTTCAATTGCACGAGTTAGACGAACTCAGACATCAAGCCTATACAAGGAAAGAACCAAAGTCTGGCATGACAGAAAACTCAAGATGAGAAAAGAATTCAAACATGGAAACAAAGTGTTGCTCTTTCATTAAAAATATAAATTCAAACAACCGAAGCTCAGATCTCGATGGTTATGACCATATGTAGTGAAACATCAATATCCATCCGGATATGTTGAACTTTATGGAAAAGATGGAAAGATGTTCATAGTCAATGGCCATTGACTCAAACTATATCATGAAGAAGACAATAACTCAAAGGAGGTAGTTACTCCTTTCTTCCCAAAAGAATGACTCTTAAAGTACGAGTTTTGCTAACGACTCTCTTAAAAATTAAGCGCTTCTCGGGAGGCAACCTGTGCTTCACTTAAGTGTGGAGGAGTCCCTCCTCCATTCTTCTACTAATATCTTTTATTTATTTTCTAAAAAAAATCAACAAAAATATTTTTTTTGTGCTCTTTTATGTTTACTTTTATGCAGGTACTTTAGCCTTAAGATATGGAAAATTACGAAGTATGCTTAAGATAGCTCTACTACAGCTATGCATTTCTCTATGCCCCGGGAAGTACCGTTCTCCTTTAATTTTCCCTATTTTATCTCTATTATCAGTTATCACATTGAGGGCAATGTTCAACTTAAGTGTGGAGGGGAGCCAAATAGGAAAAATTAATCATATCCCTCTATGTTTGCCCTGTTAAAAACTTTCCAACTGATATTTTATGAAAAATTCTAATTATATGTTTTCAAATTAAAGTAAAAAATGCTCTTAGTAAGGCAAATCCAACCGGATTGACATTATAGCTAGCACACCCCAGTCCACTAAATTGTGAGAATTTTAAGCCTTTAGAATATTCGGGTATCCACTTTTGATACCTAAGATAATTGATGCCTTTAGCTTGTTCGAGTTAAGGTTTGAATGCAGTCATATGTGTCTATTCCGTCGTTACGGATGTGTACGTATGGTCTTTGTCACCTTTTCTGGAACATTGGTATTGGTTGATAATTATGTTTGAGAGAGCCGGTAATTTAGAAGCTCTAGAACTTGTGCTTAATCATCATTTACTAGACCGAAGCCTATCACATGAAATGTATCCCGCAAGTCCTTGTTCTTGCAAGCACTCCTTTTAATGCTATATTACTGAAATATCTGAAAGTTGAATGAAGAAGCTCTGTGCCAAGCCTTAGCAAACCATATGAAAAAAAAGAAGTTATATATGTGTGTTATAATAGTTCAAAGAAATAAAGGCTTATGTTCGGCGCATGAAGATTGGATCCTCTCTAGTACTAAAGTTCCGCCCTTCGGTCAGGTTTATGTGTTAAGTACAAGCCTATGGTAGCTGTCTAGATTATGTCTGTGCAAATTGAGTGTTCTTCACAATAGCATATTTAACCCTATCTGAGTGGCTGAGTGAATTTAAAAATCAAACACTATCCCTGTGTGAGGTGCTATGTTATATGTCTATGCCTGAAAAGTTATCTAATATGCAAACTCTTATAAAAATCCAAATTTTCTCCAAGTCACGACAAATGATTTTATTTTTCGCTTCCATTGCTTGAGGGCAAGCAATAAGCTAAGTGTGGAGGGATTTGATAACGCCCAAATTATACATATTTCTATGGCGTTATTTATGTATATTTGATCATTTCTCGTGAACTTTTAGTACTTAAATTAGCTTCAATTGCTTATAGGTTCACTTGAAGACACTACAGGCCCAAGCTCAAGAATCTATACATTTTGGGAGGCGAATACAAGAAAAGAAATATTTCTAGCTAAAGTTCATAAAGTCCGCCGCACTTGTAACATTGTGCGCCGCACTTTCCTTTGAAGCCAAAACCGCCGCACTTATAATATTGTGCGCCGCACTTTCTCCCAAAGTCTGAAGAATTAAAGTCTAATAAATGCTATCGCATTAACTCCTCAAAACCGCCGCACTTATTTGTAAGTGCGCCGCACTTCCAGTAAAAGCCATTAAATGCTATCGCATTAACACCCAAAGTCCGCCATACTTTTTCCTAAGTGCGCCGCACTTTGTACCCAAACTTGCCTATAAATTGAGGACGAATTTTCATCCTCAAAGCACTCATTCCTCCTCACTATCCATCTCATTCTACAAACCATCTCACACACATACTTCCCCCCTCTCACCAAAAACACCAAAAAAACCTCTTCCTTTGAAGAAAAAGATCTAACGATCAGGAACGAAGACGTTTTCTTACTTAGTTATTGAAATAATGGAAGTTTATGTAATGTGTACTTTTGTTATGAACTCCTTAGCCATGAGAGGCTAAATCTCTCATGACTGCTCAGTGAAGTTACGATAATAAATAAGTGTTTGGTATGATCTTGATCACTTTAATCTTAAGCTTATGTTGCAAACCTGTTATATCTTATCTTATCTATTTTTGCTTATCAACTTAGATTATATAATCATATCGGTATAGGTCTAAAGACCCGTTATTATCTATTGGCTTTAAAGATTTTGTCGATGACTTAACGTTTGGTACCGAAAATCCCACTCATAAATTGGTAAACAAAATAAGCTTTGATATAATAATAACTGGATTATTTGAGTGACACATTTGGTCTAGTTAACTAAATATAAGTCTTAAGTTAACCAAGTTAGTTTGTGAAAACGTTTTCTGACGAGAAATCATTTTTATAAGTTAAAGTCCCATCTTCATGGTCAAATCATTTCCAACACTTATAAGTTATTTTTCAACTATCCGAGTAGTTATCTTTATTATCATTGGTAAAACAAAATTATTTCCAAAATTGTTAGAGTCTATTTTCTTTCTGTTTTTTGAACACTACTCTAATCCCTGTGGACGGCCTGGTCTTACCTAAAAATATTATACTACATACGTGGGTTATACTTTTACCCGTGTGTTTTCATATAATTATCCGGTATTTTTAGTCTTATAAATTTAAAGATTTTGAAACACATCAAGAGACAACTAGTTGCAACTAAAACAAATGACTCAACTGAACAAACTAACCAACATCAGTCGTGAAAGGTAAACTTCTACCGATTTTTGTAGATAAATTAGCCATTTCATCATACACATTTACAACATCTTCTTCTTCCTCTTCTTCTTCATCATTCAAGACAGACAAAATAAGAATTAAGTTGAATGCGAGATAGACCGGTATTTGACTTTACATCATATTAGTGCGTTGGTGAATGATGTAGGAATAGTGTTGGAGTTTGACTTATATAAAGTCAAAATGGTAAGTTTTCCAAATGACAAGTCGTCATTGTTGGAAATTTTAGATAAGTTTGTGATGTGGCGCGTGGTTTATAGTAGAGTTTTGAGTAAAAATAGAGAATTTCCATAATGTGATATGATACTAATGAAGCGGTGTCATTAAGAATAGTTAAAATTTTGTAATGATTGTGTAAATTAAGTGAGACTTTTAGTAATTTGACTATATCTTAGTTTAATTAAGGTCGTTAAGCTATATGATTTGTAGCAAATTAATGGATAATATTTGGCGTAAGCAATATGAGGTGGACCTAAGATACAAATAATTTTTATGAATGGTCACAAGTGACAAGCAAATAAGATTTCAGAGACGAAATCTAAATAAAGAGGATAGATTTGTAACACTCAAAAAACACGTATTTAATATTAAAATACCGTGAATGCCATAGTTGGTTGACAAGACTTTTATATCTAATGAAAGACCAAATGTGATTGGCTAGTCAACTAAATAGTCAAACTATAAGTCTAGATATTATGTAAATGGTTTTAGAAAGTATTATGTGTCACAAATATGAAGGAAAATATCTTAAGGGGCCTTAATTGCCAACTAGGCAAAGTTATAACTAACTAGTTATAACTAGTTATGTCTTAAGTTATTTCTCAAATCTTCTAGGAGGTGGTGGCCTTGTGGTGTCGGTTTAGGAACAAGAAAAGAGAGGGAAAACTCAAGGTTGTTGAACTAATGATGAAGGAATTATATCTTCAATTCAAGGGTTAAGCCTTATAGATAATCCTACAAGTAAGTAATCTCATATATTGAGTTTAATAAATGAATTATGATTTAGGGTTTATATACAAAGATTGGGGGTTATGGGTAATTATGTTTCTAAACTAAGTATGGAGGTGTTTTTAATAATGAGTTAAGGTCAACTAGTATTTTAAATAAAATTGGTAATTTGGGGATGATGATCATGATATGATCATATAAATTATAAAGAGGGATTTTGGTTATGGTTATGGGTGGTTTAGACACTCTTGATTGTTATGAAAATTAAGAGTATTAATATGTCTCGGTGATTATCAACTAGGAACAAGCATTGGATGATGGTGGTGATGTTATTGGTAAACGTAGCTTGTAGCTAAGGTAAGTAAATTGGTTATAATTTGAGATTATATTGATTTTATCATATATGTGTTATGTGGATGAGGTTAATAAAGGTTTAGGAAGCCTTGGTTTAGCATGCTTGAACTAAGAATAGATTAAAGGCTAGTTTGGCAAACTTAGCCAAGGTTGTGATTAAGTCCATTTTGACCCATATAAGGTATGTAATGATCTAGTATGATTGAATAAAATGTGTTTTAAGTGTAATGTGCTACTATTGATGAAAATTAGTCTTATGGCCTAATGATGGTTGAGAATGATGCCTATGTGATTAATGATGTATAATATCATGTTATTACCTATTTACTTACTAAGCGTTTCGCTTACAGTTTAGTTGTTTAACTGTTTTATAGGTGTTCCGTACCTACTGTTTTGGCACAAAATTCTAGGCAATCTATAAACCTAAAAATGTGATAATACGTCTCAAGACGATTCCGAATATATAAGGAACTCGAAAAATGGACTTATAACGAAGAAGTTATAGCCGATTTAAGTTTGAGCACCCCTACGGTTCGACCCACTTTCGAACCATTAAACGATCCTGTCATGCCAGATTTATAAAAGATAAATAATAACCAGTAAGCCATAGATTATCAAGATGTTTTATTTTATTATAGTGTTAAGTAACGAATCACGAACTGGCCTTAAAACTCGGTGCATGCCATCAGCGTGCACTAAAAATGAAAGAAACATATTATTTTCCTAAGTGCAAAATTTGCATTTGTACGACACACATGTTAGCCCAATTTTTAACACGTTAAGTGACCTTTTTAGACAAAAATTAAAAGGCGAACATTGTAAACGACCAAGCTGAGAGTTCAAATGTGTTTTTAGTATTCACCATCGTTAGGTAACGATTCCATAAATTCAATGTAAAACTCCAAGGCATCCAATATAAAAACTTGGTAAAATTTTCTTAATTGATTTAGTTAACGTAAACTTTTCGTCTAATTAAATAACACTCTTAGAGACCACACCAAGGGCCAAACTAAACTAACATTTTAGAGTTTAGACGATCTTGTGTTCACAACGCCTAAAGTCGTAAATTGTATGCTTATAATGTAAACACATTGATTCAATAAATTGCCCACTTTAATATAAGAAATTGTTTTTAATCATCACGATCTTAAATAAAGCTCAAGCACAATACTAAGGCCAAGATTACATGCATTTTAGCATACTACATGATTAGTAATATGCGTATTATTTATATAGGTAGCAGACATAGTTTTGCATCATTTCCGTGCCTGCACATATTTGATATTTAACACTATTGTATCAAGGTGAGTTTATAGTCCCCACTTTTATACTTTTTCAATCATTTATCAAATCTCGGGGACGAGATCTTGTTTGTTTTTAACATGGAAGCAAGTACATTTTAAATTCAAATATTACGAGTTTGCCTAAGTAGCTATAACCCACTATGCCCATTATCATGAACTGTTAATTACATAGATGTAATTGTTAATTGCATTATGTGAGCGTGAATGTTATGAATAGATCTATTTGGGATTAACATCCCCGTTCGGGCAAGTAGCGCTTGCTAGTTTACCGGTTGGCCGGAAACGACGAACGTATACCATTTGGATTCATGGATGTTACGGGTTGAACATCTACATTGGGCAAAGTCATTTATGTGTATTTTAAATACATACATTGTTTAGCTTCGGTGTCATGAGCTTAGTGCATTTCGTAATACATTTGTGTGATATTGTATTTGTTACTCTATTACAGGAAAATCTTGCTATCCACTTCATTTAATTCATAAACCTATAAATTCACCAACATTATTGTTGACAGTTTAAACATGTTTTCTCAGGTCAATAAGGTACAAGTTCCGGATACATTGGCTGGTCGTCAATTGAAGTCACATTATCATAAAGATTTGCATGCATTATATTTTGGAACATTGTTATGTTGTGATATCTTTACTTTTCCAAGATAAACAAGTTAAGCCCATGAGCTTTTTGTAACGAACCATTTATGAAATCCAATGTATCAGTTTTAAACGATCCTTATAATGGTCGTTCTCATATCTTGTGCTATTGATCTATGAAGTAATACCCCCGGAACATCATATTCCGCAGCGACCCATTTTGGGGGTGTTACAACATGTATGTATATATACGGTTACGAACGTCTAATTTCAATCGCTATAATGATTTGTATAAGTAAGCATAATGATGCTGATAATTTGGATAAAAATATTTTATACTTATACCCTTTTATCGTGTTATCACAGGATGTCTACCCCAGTGTTTGTTGACCCGGAGAGTTCCACCTAGGCTGACGGAGCTAAGAGCTCCCGAGTGCCCGTGCCACTTCTTGAGGATCCCTATGAGGCCATTAGGCAGGCTTATCTAGATGGGACAGACACTGAGTCCGAGCCTTTCGAGGACCCTATTGATACTGAGACACCCGAGTCACCCCTCGCTATAGCACCACCTATACCACTATCTGAGAGTACCTCACCCATTTTGGTTCACATTCTCTGCAGGACCACACGTATGGCTGTGCGCGTTCTACATGCGATGTCATCGGGCCTCTCTACCGGTATGGCAAAGGTGGCAGATATGTCTGAGTCCGCGTTCTGTAAGAGGTTTTGGTCCCCTTACATGAGGTCGCCATCTGTGTCACCACTAGACCTTCCTTCGTAGAAGCGTTATCATGGTACGTCTGAGTTAGTAGAGGAGAGTGAGGAGGAAGATGATGAGGAGGATGAGGAGATAAAGGAGAGTATGGATTCTAACAGTGTGAGTGAGGACGTAGAGGAAGAGGGTCCTACTATAGAGGATGAGGATCCTGCTACGGAGGATGAGGGTCTTACTGCAGGGGTCGAGAGCCCCGGTATGGATGATGAGGGTTATGGTTTAGATGATGAGAGTCGTGGTATAGACGACGAGGGTCATAGGGTAGAGAGTGATAGACTTGGTTTAGAGGAGGAGGAGGAGAAGGCTGTACCTGGGGGTCAGCAGCAAGCAGCTCCAGTTGTGGAAACAGCTGTGAGTGTGCCTTTAGGACTTGGGTATGGAGCGTTGAGGCGCCATAAGCTAGCATTAGAGGAGGGTGATGTATACAGTACGTTTGATTTCGAATAGGGTTCCAGATCAGAACCAGAGTCTGGGAGACCTGAGAGGGTGTCAGCATTTAGACAACCCACACTTACCACATGGACAGACCCTGAGGACGGTATGATTTATACTAACCTGGTGGAATGGTCATATGAGAACCTTAGGTCATGATGCTGCTTATGCTATGACTTGGGGGACTCTCAAGAAGAAGTTGACAGAAAAATATTGTCCAAAAGGTGAAATCAAGAAACTTGAAATTGAACTGTGGAATCTTAAGATCAGGAGAAACAATGTTGCAGCCTATACTCAGCGTTTCCAAGAACTAGCCTTGATATGCACCAAATTTCTTGTTGATGAGACCGAAAAGGTTGACAAGTACATTAGTGGACTTCTTGAAAACATTCATGGGAATGTCATGTCTGCAAGACCCAAAACTCTTGATGATGCTATCGAGTTGGCCAACGACTTGATGGATCAGAAACTACGCACTTATGCAGAAAGGCCAAATGACAACAAGAGGAAGGCTGATGATTCATCAAGAAATAATCAACAACCCCACAAGAAGCAAAATATAGCTAGGGCATACATTGCTGGCCCTGGTAACGAGGCTTATACTGCGAAAATTACTCTGTGCCACCTAGTGCAATTAACACATGTCGGGAATTTATGCATTCCGGGAATTGTACCGTTAGTTATATTAGTTAGTACCGATAGTTGTAATTAGTACTGACAATACAAAATAGTTAGTATTGATCAGTTAGTTAGTACTTATAGTATAAAATAGTTAGTACCATTTAAGAGATATGCATGAGATATTATAGGAAAAGATATGCATTATCTTTTACGCATTTTGTAAGTCTGTTAGGGTTTATCCTTGGTCTATAAAAGGAACCCTACGGTATTAAAGAAGATACAGATTTCATATACAATCTTTTATCTCATAGTTAGTAATATGTAATCGTTTTAGCAGATTAATACAAAAGTTTAGTTATCAATATTCATTATGTTCTTCTTCAGCATTATAAGTTAGTTTCGCATAAACTTTATTGTGTTTATAGTCATTGTTTCTCCTGTAGTTTGTATGGATCTATCCATATTGGCTACCTACTTAGCAAGGTAGAAAGATCTATATTTAAAGGGATCTACAAGTGGTATCAGAGCCTATAGAGAAACTTTGAATAAGAAGAACAAAAACCAGTTATAAACCTCTATCTTACAAAGTATTCAATGGGCTGGATCAGAAGATGATTTCCCACCACACCACAACCATCACAAACTACTCACACAACCAGACCTCACACTGTTTCAACATCAAACTTCTTATTCTCAAAGATAGGGAGAATATGACATATGGCCATGAAATGGAACATTATTTGGCCCTTACAGACTATCTATCTGGGAAAGTTATTCAAAGTGGAAATGGTCTCATAGTGTCTCAACTGATATAAATGGTTTTAATAAAGGGTTCTGACTCCAAGACTGCAAAGAAATTTAGCCAGAGAACGAAAGAAAAAGCTAAGGACCAACTTTGCTTATGGCTTTTACCAGAAGATCATCTTGCCTATAAATTTCATAAAATAATGTTTCTAAAGAAATGCAGGAAGCTATCAAATCTAGATTTGGTGGCAATGATGAATCAAATAAGATGCATAAGTATATTCTAAAGCAACAGTTTGAAGGCTTCTCTGTATCAAACTCAGAAGGGCTACATAAAGGCTATGACTAGGTTCTGATGTCTTCTGTGTCAACTAGAGATTCATGTGTAGGCGTACTCCACTGAAGATGTAAATCAGGAAATTCTTAGGTCTTACCTTCTGCCTAGTCTCAAGTTTCCTTAATCATGAGGACCAAGCCAGGAGTGGACAGTCTCAGTTTTAATGATCTGTATAATAATCTTAGAGTCTTTGAGTCTGATGTTAAAGACTCTACTGCATCATCCTCTAGCACGTAAAATGTGGAATTTGTTTCAGAGAACACTAGCAGTACTAATGATGTTAGTACCGCTTATGGTGTTCTATTTTCTGGTCATAACTCATAATTATGAAACATCCTTCTTTCATATCTTTACTTGCAAATCATCAAGTTGCCCACAATTGGATCATAAAGATCTAGAATAGCTTGATGAGTTTGATTTAGAAGAAATGGACTTGAAATGGCAGGTGGCCATGATTTCTATGAGAATGAAAAAGTTCTACAAAAAGACAGGTAGAAAGCTATAATTTGATGCCAAGGAACCAGTTGGTTTTGACAAAACCAAAGTCGAGTGCTATAATTGTCACAAGATAGGGCATTTTACTAGAGAGTGCAGATCTAAGGGGAATCAAGAT
Source organism: Tanacetum coccineum (assembly GCA_026074375.1). Taxonomy (NCBI): domain Eukaryota; kingdom Viridiplantae; phylum Streptophyta; class Magnoliopsida; order Asterales; family Asteraceae; genus Tanacetum; species Tanacetum coccineum. Next base: position 9,579 of record BQNB010101272.1, on the reverse strand, counting down.
AGTAGGAGGAGAGATGCTTGGAACACTAGGAATAAGGATAAAGAAAATGGGAGGAGATCTGGTAAACAGGAGGACTCTAAAGCTTTGGTGACTCTTGATAGAGAAGGTGTTGATTGGACCAGTCACTCAGCAGATGAATAAGAGAACTATGCTTTGATGGCTTGCAGCAGTTCAGGCTCAGACACAGAGGTAACTTCTTGTTTAAAAGAATGTAAAGAATCTAATGCTAAACTTAAAAAATTGTATGATGAACAGAGGGAACAACTTGGAGATGCCAGTATAGAAATACAAGCATATACTCAAGCTTTAAAGAAAGTTGAAGCACAATTAGTTGCTCATCAACAAAGTTAACTTTGGTATGAGGAAAAGATAAGGTTTATGAAAATTGACTTAGATGACAAAACTGATGTCCTTACATACCATAAGAAACTATTGGCAGAAGCTAAAAAAGAAGAATTAAAAGCTAAGAAAAATGGCACAACTCTTCTAAAAATCTTAATATTTTGCTAAATAGTCAGAAGAGTGCTAGGGATAAGGCTGGACTTAGGTATGGTGATCAAATGAATAAAGGTGTTTTAAGTTATGAAAATGAAGTTTTCCAAAGTGTGTTTGTTAGTAGGACAAGTGATATAGAAGATAATCCTATGAATGATAGATATGCAGGGGGGATGCATGTAGTTCCCCCTCCAATGACAGGGATCTACATCCCTTCTGGACCTGATAAAGAAATAGATGACTCACAATTTACATATGGTCCAAATCAATCTTAAACCTATTGATCTGATGCTAGGAGCTGTGTCTTTAATACTTGTGAATCCAATTGTAGTAAGAAACACATGAAATCTTTGCCACTTTGCCTGAACCAACTGTCAATGAACCCAAAGTAGTATGTCAACCTAAGGTTTGGTCTGATTGTATGAATCAGATAGTGAAGATGAACATGTGTCTCAATCAACAGAAGAACAAGAAACACCTAATTTTGCTAATCAGCAAGTAAAAAACTCCCAGGGAAACTGTTAAGAATCAATTCACACATAGTAAAAATTCTAAAGTTGACAACAAAGGTTTGGGATATGGGTTTACTACAAAAGTATGTTATGTATGTGGAAGTCTTAGTCATCTTATTAGAGATTATAATTTCCATGAAAAGAGGATGGCTAAACAAGTTGAACTAAACAAAAAGATGGGTAAGGGTAATGTTCAAAGGGAGAATAGGCCAATTTGGAACAATGTGCAAAGAGTGAATTATAAGAACCAATTTGTTCCTACAGCAGTCTTAACTAGAACTGGCAAAATTCTAGTTAGTACTGCTAGAGCTAGCGGTACTAACAATGTTAGTACTACTAGACAAAATTTTAACAGTCAGGCAGTACTAACTAATGCTGCCAGGAAAATTAGTACTGTTAAACCTGTTGTGAATAGAGTTAGAACAAAAATTGTTTTTCATAAAACGCATTCACTATTTTCAAGGCCTTTTAATAAAACAACATCACTTAGAACAAAATTTTCATATCAAAAGGTTAATACTGCTGAGGTAAATGCAGTTAGTGTTGTTGGGGGAAAAAGGGAAACTGCTGTTAAGCCCTCAGCAGGTTGTAATTGGAGACCAAAAATACATTACTGGCACAAAATCTCCAAATACAATTGTGGATCAAGACCTAGAGATTGTGCTACTTTCAAAGATCCACTAGGCAGACTCAAGCCTAAAAAGGCTTGGTCCCTAAGAGAATCTAATCTATTTTATTTGATGTGCAGGATTATCCACACAGAACTTTACAGAACAAAGGGGTTGTTGATAGTGGATGTTCCAGGCACATGACTGGAAACAAGGCTTACCTTGCTGAATATCAAGACTTTAATGGTGGCCCTGTTGCTTTTGGAGGAAGTAAAGGTTACATAACTGGTAAAGGTAAAATAAAAATAGGAAAGTTAGATTTTGAGGATGTGTGCTTTGTGAAAGAACTACAACATTTCAATCTCTTTTTTGTGTCACAAATCTGTGACAAGAAGAACAAAGTTCTTTTCACTGACTCTGAATGTCTTGTTTTGTCTCCTGAATTTAAGTTACCTGATGCAAATCAAGTCTTACTTAGAATCCCCAGACAAAACAATATGTACAGTTTCAATTTAGAGAACCTTGTTCCTTCTAGAGGTTTAGCCTGTTTAATTGCAAAGGCCACAATTGATGAATCTAACAAATGGCATAGGAGGTTGGGTCATGTTAACTTTAAAAACTTAAACAAACTTGTGAAGGGAAACCTTGTAAGAGGTTTACCTTCAAAGATTTTTCAAAATGACCACACTTGTGTTGCTTGTCAGAAAGGAAAGCAACACAAGGCCTCCTGTAAGGCCAAATCAGTGAGCTCTATTAGTCAGCCCTTACAGCTTCTGCATATGGATTTGTTTGGACCTACATCTGTAAGGAGCTTAAACCATAAGACTTATTGCCTGGTTATCACTGATGATTTTAGCAGGTTTAGTTGGGTGTTCTTCTTAAGAACTAAGGATGAAACTAGTGGAATCCTTAAGGACTTTATAAGACAAATTAAGAACCAATTAAATCAAAAAGTTAAAACTATTAGATGTGATAATGGTACAGAATTTAAGAACAGGGATTTTATTGAATTCTGTGGGTCAAAAGGGATCAAGAGGGAATACAGTAATGCCAGAACTCCACAACAAAATAGAGTTGCTGAAAGAAAGAATAGGACCCTTATTGAGGCTGCTAGAACTATGCTAGCAGATTCATTTTTACCTAACACTTTTTGGGCTGAAGCAGTTAGTACTACTTGTTATGTCCTTAATAGGGTATTAGTGACCAAGCCTTAAAATAAGACACCTTATGAACTTATAACTGGTAAAATACCAATCATAAGCTATATAAGACCTTTTGGGTGCCATGTGACCATCTTGAATACCATTGACCACCTGGGCAAGTTTGATGGGAAATCAGATGAAGGGTTTTTAGTTGGGTATTCTCTACAAAGCAAGGCTTTTAGGGTATACAATTTAGAAACCAAGAGAGTTGAAGAAAACCTGCACATAACCTTTTTAGAAAATAAACCAAATGTTGCAGGGAAAGGACCAACTTGGCTGTTTGATCTTGATTATTTAACTGATTCAATGAATTATCAACCTGTGAGATCAGAGAATCAAGCTAACAAACATGCAGGTCCACAAGAAGCTAATCAAAATGCAGGTACAGAAGATATTATTGATGCAGGTGATTCTGAAAAAGAAGCTGAATCTGCTCAGGACTACTTTGTACTGCCAATATGGTCTTCTTATACTTCAACAGTCAAGAGCTCAAAAGCAAATAATGCAGGTGAAGAACCTACCAAGCATCCTGATTTCCAGCAAGTAGATAAGGAGGATCAAGTCTTTTTGGATGAGCTTGAAAGACTTAAAAGGCAAGAACAGGATGCTAATGATGCAGCTGAAGCTCTCAGGAAGGAGTTTGCCCAAGAAACTGAGGATTTGCTTCTACAAGCAGGAGCTGCTAAAGCTAGCAGTACTAACATAGTTAATACTGCTAGCACACCAGTTAGTACTGCCAGTCCTTATGGTGGACTATCCTTCACTGATCTAACCAATACTGACCAAGATGATTCAGAAATACCTGCACTTGAGGAAATTTATGACAATCCTACTGATGGTATTTTTACCAATTCATCTTATGATGATGAGGGTGCAGTGGCTGACTTCACAAATTTAGAACCTGTTGTGAATGTCAGTCCTATTCCCACATCAAGGATTAACTCTATTCATCCTTCAACTCTAATTCTTGGAGATCCACAATCAGCAGTTCAAACAAGAAGCAAAGTGACCAAAAGTTCTGGAGCCCATGCTTTTGTAAGTTATTAAGTTATATTCAAAAGCAAAGGCGAAATAATCATAAAGGACCTCGCAGCCTACTTTTATTTATTTGCTTGTTTCTTGTATAAATTGATAACCAAGAGAACTCTTAAGCACTGAGATGGAAAGTTGGGTTGATGCGCAATGCAGAAGAACTGCTGCAATTCAAGATTCAGGGAAAGTTTGGATTCTTGTTAGATTTGCCTTTATGGGAAGAAGCTATTGAATATCAATAAATGGGTTTACATAATTAAGAAGGGATTAAGAGAGGTGTTTTGAGTTTCGAAAAGATAAGGTCAAGGTTAGTTGCTGGGACATAGGCAGAGGAAGTGACTTGATTTGATGAGGTTTTTGCTACTATGGCCAGGATTAAGCCATGAGGATCTTTTTAGCCTTTACCTCTTACACTGGGATTCATAGTTTTCAACTGGATGTGAAAAGTGTCTGTCCTGTATGGCGAATAATTGATGAGGTGGTCTATGTGTCTCATACCTCTCCGGTTTTATAGATCCCAAGTAAGCCTAGAAGGTCTACAACGTACGTGGAAAGCTCGCCTATGGTTCTACCCAAGGCCCCCAGAGCTGGTATGCTACTTTATCTACTTCTTGTTGTAAGTTGGATACAGAAGAGGAATATTGATAAGACTCTTTTCATAAGAAGGACAAAAATCTATATCAGGTTAGATGCAAGTTTATGTGGATGATATTTATTTTTGGCTCTACAAAGAAATTTGGTGTGATAAATTTTGAGGTATTAATGAAGAGTAGATTTCAGATGAGCTTCTATGGGAGAACTCACCTTTTTCTTGGTTACAAGTTCACCAGATAGAATATTGTATTTTTATAAGTCAGGATAAGTTTGTTGCCAGAAAATCCTAAGAAGTTTGATTTTGCTAGTGTAATGGATCTGCTAGCACATCATTAGAGGACCAGAAGCTTTTAGTCAAGGATGAGGATAGCTGTGATGTGGGATGTACAACGTTATAGGATCCATGATTGGCTTCTTTTAATGTACTTGATGCTTCTAGGTGATATTAATGTTTGCAGTCTGTGCTTGTTCTAGGTATTCAGGTCACTCACAAGTCCTAACCATGCTTAAGATGTTGTAAAGGAGAATCTTTGGTATCTAAAAAGGCAAACCAATACTAGGCCCTTTGGTATCTAGGGGGTCCTTAAATGACCTGGAAGCCTACTAGATGTGACTATACTGGAGCAAATCTTGACATGGAAATCCACAACAGGAAGGTTGTCAATTATCTTGAGAGGAGGAACTTATTTTCTTGGCATGGCAAAAAGCAGACCATTGTGGCTACTTCTACGACAGCTGGCAGAATATGTTACGCAAAGTGTGTAGGGCAAGTTTTGTGGATTCAAAATCAATAACTGTTAGATATGGTTCAATTTAATGACACAAGATCTACATTGGTAATGAAAGTACAATATGCATTGTAAAGAATCCAGTATATACTCCAAAACAAAGCATATTGCAATTAGGCACCACTCCATTAGGGATGCTTATGAGAAAAAACTTATCCAGGTGCTCAAAATACACATTGATGCCAATGTAGCTGATCTTCTAACCAAGGCATTTGATGTTAGCAGGTTCAAATTCTTGGTTGTTACTATTGGAATGGTCAATCCATAAGCTGCATTAGTTAAGGGGAGGCACATGGCTGTGTTGTACAGTTTGTATGAAGTGTTCAGTGTGCAGAAGCATCTTAACCATAAGTGACGAATTTCAAGAAGTAATTTGGGTTTTAGAGAGTCATTGGGAAGAGCTATAGATGGTACTGAAGCACTGTTGTTGCCAAAAATTGTTCATTCTTTGTTTGACAATAGTTAGTACCGACAGTGCAAAGTTAGTACCGTTGGGCAAAGATAGTACCGCTATAGAGACGTTGAAGAAAATACCGCCAAGGGTTTAAAGTGTAAATTGAAACGGTTTCTTTGATCTTAGGTTTGTTTAACCTATATAAACCCATCTCAATTGCACAGTTCACTCACGTAATCTCTATCACTTACTTTCCTTTATTCTAACCCTAATCTCTCAATCGCCGACGATCACAAACTCAACAACCATGGCTGTTCTTGAATCGTGCCCTAAACACAATATGGTCGCTTATTTAGAGAAAAACTGATGGGAAATGCCAGAGTTTCATGGAGATTATTGACTTTTTTCTTAGCGAAGCTCCATTCAAAAAAAATGCTCTCACTGTTAAGTAAGTACTTGTCTCTAATCATTTGTGAACAGTTTTTGGATGTTGCTAAAGCCAAAATAATCAACAATGTTAGGTTTATTACTGCCAAAGTAGCTTGTTAGCCTGTGTCCTATCTCTGAAGCTATCAAATAAGCAATGGATCTATCTTGTTCTTGATGTTGCCGATGGGATAGATTCTCTACCAATTAGGCTATATTTGATGCCTTTCCAAGAGCTTTGGGTATGAGAGGGGATTTAAAGTTTTTAACATTTAACAATGCTCTGTTTTCCACCCCAATGGAGATGTTCTTTTTCTTAAATTGAAACATTGTATTAGTGCAAAAGCACTTTTTGGGATCAAATTCCCACTATTATTGCCACTGTAGTAATTTGCTTAAACCTCTAATCATAAAATATAATTTTTTCTAAATTAATTTTTGATGTATGCTTAGACACTTGATGAAAGAAAAAAGTTTGTTATGTATCCACGTTCTTATTTTATAGTCATGTCTGTTCTGGCATACAACAACTAAAGAGAGTGTTGCCCATGCCTTTAGACCATTTTCACTCGTTAGATGCTTTGACAAGTAAAAGTTTTCTCCGTTTATGGTTAAACAGGGTAAACATTTTTCAAGGAAAGTCACACCTCTGTTTTCTAACATGTTGGTTCAACCAACAGAGGATGAGGATGCAGAAAGAACATCTGAATCACAACCTACAACCTTTCCTTCTCACCCAAGTGAAGTTCATGTTGAGCCTCTGTTGAATCCAACTATGGACCTTTACCTTCTACTCATATTCCTGATTTCCCAATCCAGAGGAATTCTGTTGGGAAATCATCGGGGTCAGTCATCCTGTGATAAGATCCTTTCGGATATGAGGCTGAATGGACACTCCAAAGTGTATATAATCTTTGTATCTCTTTATGTTCACAGGTTACAGATCAAGCCAAACAGATTAAACAATTGAAGGCACAGATCAAGAAACTTAAGAAAAAAGTCAAACATGTTATTGCACACTACAAAGCTTGGGTAAATAGTGTCTCCGTGAAGCAAAGATTGGCGAGAAAGAAGTCCTTAAAGAAATAGTAGATGCAAAAGGAGTTTGTATCTAAACAGGGGAGGAAATCTGCCAAAGCTGAACCTTCAGTCCATAAAGATCCATTGTTTGATGAGCTTGCTAATGATACGTTGGATTATATGGATACTGAGAATGCTCAAGATGTGGGGAGGACAAGAAATGTAGTGTATAAAGAGAAAGAGAGTGCTGAAGATGCAGTTGGTACTGAAGATGTAGTTAGTACTGACAAGAAAAAAGTTAGTACTGACAGATCAAAAGTTAGTACTGACAGATCAAGAGTTAGTACTGACAAGGAAGAAGTTAGTACCGACAGACCAGATGAAGGTACTGATGATCAAACAAAAGGAAGATATGATCCTCAAACACCTCCAACAACCACTACTCCATCAATATTTGGTAAGATGCGGGGACTATTGTCAAGTACTCTATAATAATGAGTCTGAACAAGAAGAGAAGCAAGAGTAGAGTTAAGGATGTTGAGGAGAATGAGAGACTAGGCCTTACTTTTATACCAAGATCATTATTGAATTAAAAGCCTCTTCCAAAATTATCCAAAGATAAAGGGAAAAGAAAATTTGATAGAGGAAGATGTCGTCTGATACTGGATTCTGAAGGCTATTCCTGAGAGCTGAAAAGAAATTTATGCAACTTGTAGGGATTGAAGAGTGGCTAGAAAGTGTTGCAAGAAGATTGGGAAAGAAAAGAAGTTAAAAAGTAGCTGAGATAGAAGTTATAAAAGGTGCCCTTTCAAATGTATATGACATGTATTCAAGAATGAATTGAAGCTGATCGCTTCTAGCATAACGAGATTACAAGTCGAAGAGAGAGCAGTTCACTGTGAATGAGAGAGCAAAATTCATTAATGATTACATATTGCAGCTCAAAGTAGGTTTCTGGCGAAACTAAGAAAACTATGTGCTCAATAAGGAATTGACCTCCTGTCAGACTCAGCTTAGGAATCAGATGATGACTTATTTGAAACATGTTGGAAACAAGAAACACACTCGGATTCGAAGAACCAAAACTTTGAAGATTACAAGCTTTATATGAGAAAAGGTGAATAAAGGTTTGATGAAAGTTTCACTGCTGTTGGTTCCACTAAGGATGAAAGAAAGATTAAGGGGATGAACGAAGGAGCAAAAGATCTTGAACAGAAGAGATTAATGAAGAAGGTTGCTAAAGAAACTCCATAAGAAGAGACACGGCAAAAAGGTTACCTGCTTACGGTGATGTGAAGAGCAAGTACAAAAGAACAGGAATGGTGGTCATATGAAGATGATTCTGCAAGAAAATGGACCAAACAGATGTTATAGTAATGATGGCATATGGATGCCTAAGATTGTTACATTTGAAGGGTACCCATAGATAGTGATTTAATGGATAAGAAATCGTCTTGATTGCTAGGAGGAACAAGGTTCATCACCAGATGGGGGAATATTCTTGTTTATCTACAGAGCAATCGAGTATTCAGTCGCATTTCAAATGTCTCTATGGATGGTATACATATATTTGATAGACAAGATTTATTTCACTTGTATGACTTGGTGATGGAGCAGTACTCAGAAATTACACTAGAATGAATTGAGTTAATTCTTTAGGGAGATTTGAAGATAATGATGGAATCCTCAACTGAAGAAAATGATCAAAGTGATTTCTGAAATGATCAAGAAGATCTGGAGATTGTTACTTGGAGATTGTATGAAGGCTTGTGGAGTTTGCTACTAGAACTTAAGACGGGGACATGTCAGTCCATATGTTAGTTGAAATAGGTATTCCCTCTTTCTCAAGGCGTATTTATAGCAAATGAATGCTTGATCTTGGATTGGATGGTTGATAGAGAAAGGTATTGTGCCTAGGATTTGATTAGATTTATTAAGCAACATATTGATGAAAAGTGATGTTATAAATGGAGATGAGAAGGGTTTGAGTGTTGGCTAACCACCACACAACAAATGGTCATCAGTTCACCATGCTTAATAGCATAAGCTGTTGCGCCTAGTCCATAGCAATACAGGATGTGCGGTAAAGACTTCTCAAATCCGTTTATGGTTGACAATTTACCAAAAATTGTATGGTTTTCAACTCACATTGCTTCATGGTTAAGAGTTGGCTAGTCCAGGATCAAACAGTTTTTAGTAAAGACTACTCAAATCTGTTGATAGCTGATAGTTTGCTAAAAACTATATGGTTTATCAATGCACCATGTTATGGCAATGAAGCATTGGCTAGTCCAAAAGCAAACGGTGTTTGGTAAAGACAAATCAATTCCGTTGATGGTTGACAGTTTACCAAAAACTGTATGGTAATTAACTCACCATATTTTTCAATAAAGAGTCGACTATCCCAGAGCAAACGGTTACTGGTAAAAGAATATGTAGGAACCCGTTTAACGCTTCCACTTCATAACCCGAACCACGATTCGAAGAAAACTAGAGAGAGAGAGAGAC
>BQNB010101271.1:0-24508 GCA_026074375.1 Tanacetum coccineum | reverse complement strand
TCCTTTTGGTTTATTAATTAATTAAACAATATCTTTAATTATCCATAATTACAAAACAAGCCCTTATAGATTCAATTATGACAAAATCATACTTTATACATTAAATACTAACCAAACCTTCCACTTTTCAGAATTTACAATTTCAGTCCCTCTATTTTAATTAATTAATTTCTAATTACTTATTATATGTAATTAACCATTTTAATCCAAAATAATATCAATATGACATTTTATACCCCCCAACTTATTTTATACAGAATATAACAATTATAATAACATGTCTAAAACAGACCCCATAGTTTCAGAAATTACAAAACAAGTCCTTATACTTTTAAAATCACAATCGGCTAACAAATAAATCACTAAAACCCTAATTAAATTTTTCCCCAAACATTTCCCAATTTTTATACAATCATTAGCATTAAGAGAACCTGGAAAAATTATTAAAACCCTAACCCTAATTTTATTTCTTTCCTTTTTCCTTTTATTCGAAATCGGCAAACAAAGATAAATCCCCAATAATTATTCGAATCCTTCCTAAATTTTTCCAACAATTTATCTGAGTCATATATGATATAAATACCCTTAGAAAAATATAAAATCAATTGTACAAATAATTTTTATGCCGATTTCATAATTAACTAAAAATTAGGGTTTCGAACATGTTTTAATTTATAAAATCAATATAACATGCATGAATATTTTTCTTAAGCATAGAACGAATTAATATGATGAAAAATGAGATACAAAAATACCTTTGATGATTCTTGATGATTTTATGAATTTATGCTATTCGGTTGTGTTATTCGAACCAAAATAATTTCCCCGATTGAACCAAGCACTCTACAATCTTTCCAATATTTTTCCCACGATCCTTGATCTCCAAAACACCTTAGAAAATTCGTGCTTGCCCTTGGAAAACTTTGGTGCCGCCTCTTTTGTATTTTTAGGGTTTCGGTGGTTATGGTTTTTAGGTTTTAACAAATAAGATGTATAAAAGAAATATATTAGGTAGTTTGACCGATTTTATGGGCTTTCTAAATGGGCTAAATCTGATTTGTAACTTGCCATATTTATTTTGTAACTATCCATATTTAATTTACTTTAATTTGTAATAAATATATAATTAAATACAATAAATTTCGGCATAACTTATATATACATAATTATTAATTATTTTTCTTATATAATATAAGGTATTTTAATATTACATAAATTTCATAATTGTCACATGTTGTATTTTCATAATTTCTAACATTTAAATGAAGTTTATTTAAGCTTTTATGGAATTTTCTTGCATTAGGGGTATTTTGGTAATTTTACACTTGTTGAGATTTTTTTAGGTTTTACATATTATTTTTATATAATGTTAAAACCTACTGTCTAAGGGTCGAATTTATACACCCCTTTATTATCCAAGTGTATACTTTTTATAAAAAGCTTATTTTATGTATTTTTCAACTAGTAGTTTATTATAAAACCTTTATAACTATTTTTGACATATGTGATACTTATATTAATGTCCATTAGTCCACATATCTTCCATTTGTCCAAGGTTAACAAGTATTTTATAAACATTTACTTGTAACTTATTAAATAAACTTTATAAACCCTAATTTATACATAATCATGTTTATACTTAAACAACATGTTAACATACTTATAAATCCATTTTCCATGATATATATAACAACATGTCATAAGAAAAAGTATATAAATTCATAAACATAAGTAAAAACCCTTTTTACATATTCAAAAGTCCTAAGTGGTGATTTAGCCATAAATAACATGTAACACATAAAATCATGATAATAAAAAGTATAAAGGTATTAAGAAGACCTTAAGAAGGATGTATGTGATGAGAAACAAGTGCTAAACCCGTGTTTAGACTCAAAACCAAAGCTTACAAGCTTATAAACCCTAGATTAGGTTTGAAACCCTAATCTTTCCTTTTCTTCCTTAATTCTTGTAAATGATGATCCAAGGCTTGTAAACACTTTAGTGTGTCTTAGGATTGATGTGTAAAGGCTTGTATAGATTGTAGAAAAATTTTGTATGGTTTGCTTATGAGGGGATATTGAGCCGTGGGCTTATAGATAGAAAAGGGAGAAAGAAAATGGTTTTGCTAAGTGTAAAGATGTATGTAAATTCACATATGCATGCATGTATATATATAGGAAGGTAATAGATATTTGTTAGTTGCTAAGTTTGACTAGAAAAATCAAAGGGGGGGGGGTCTTCTTGCCGTGGGATTCAAAGGGACCAAGGGAGGGAAACAAGGGCTTAAATGCTTATGTTTCTTGGTTCCCCTAAGTAGGAATCATCCCATGAAACTATGGGATGTGTTTCTAGTTTATTTTCTTTTCTTTCTTATACATGTTACTTGTGTTTTATAAAAGAAAAGTGGAAGTGAAAGTATAAAAGTTATAATTAAAAGTAAAGTGTAGTTTTTATATATAAAGGTATACTTGTAAAGTATTTGTTAACTTGCATATACATATGAGACGTGTATATATATATACATATGCTTAAAGGTTTATAAACTTTGATCATTGTATATAAACGTAGGTATTTGTTGAAGCGCACGCTAATTTTTACGGTTCCGGGAATACCTAATTGTCATTTATCGCGAAACGTAAACGCTTTCACGTACCCGATAAAATAACTTGTGAAATGTTAATAATTATTCTCAAAATAATTACTTAACCCTTGTTTTACGTAAACAATAATTTGCTTAATGCCCGTTTACATTAACTGATCATTTCTAGCTTACGCGATTTAACTTAACGGTTTCCATTAAAAACAAACGCGTACAATACTAAAAATAAATAGTGACTTTATCAACGTCGTACATTGTCCTAAAACATGGGGTGTTATATTTCATTTTTAAAGTTTTTCAACATTTGTTGACGAACAGGTTGACCCGGTGATCGAACCGGTTGAACCGGTAACCCGGTGACTCGCGCGGGCTGACCTGGTGGTCGAACCGTTAACCCACCTTCCTTTTCCTACCAAAATTATTCTAGACCTTCCATTTTTAAAGTTTTTAAACATTTCATTTTCCTACCAAAATTATTAAAGACATTCCATTAATAAAAGTTGAAAAATTGAAAATTAAGTGTTGAAAATTTAAAAATTAATGATTAAAAAGCTTGCATTAATTAAAGTTGAAATGTTGAAAATTCAAGTGTTGAAAATTTAAGAATTGAAGCTTTTTCTTTTATAGACGAGTACCACCGAATGGCTGTAATGAATATTATCACCGTTAAAGTCTACACGCATATGGCCACATAATTTAGGAAATGTTGACAACCTTCAAAGTCTACTCTAACTGTTTGTAACAACTTTGACACATTCAAGTGGCAAGTTTGAATGCATAGATATGCTTTCTGATAGCTTCAACTTAAAGGGAATGAACTGGTTTTTGCATGGCATAGATATGCTTTCCGATAGCATCAACTTGTTTAGTAAGAGCGGTAATGGCGTCATTTTAGGATGAGCTACCACTAGTACTCGAAACTTGAGTTTTGTTTCTTGAAGTTCAAACCTTAGATTTATTTTCAATTATTGTTAAGGCTTCTTGAGTATTTCTTGTCAACAAATTTCAACCAGCTGCAGAATTGAGTGAATCTTGATCCGATTGATTCAACCCATTATAGAACGTATCAATCTGATGCAGAGGTGAAAATCCGTGATGAGGACACTTCTTCAGTAGATTTTGACTCATTCTCGGGCCTCACTAAAAGTCTTACCAAATTTTTATTAAAAGTGTGTTATATCATTTCGAAGATTGGTGGTTATAGAAGGAGGAAAGAATTGATTCACGAACTTAGATACTAGATCGTTCCAAGTTGTGATCGAATTAGGAGGTTCTTTTTCAAGCCAAGTCTGGGCTGCTCCTTCAAGAGAAAATGGAAACAATATCAACTTAATAATGTCATGCAAGACTTGATTAAGTTTAATTATTTGTGTTATTTTTGTGAACATTTTAATATAAGATTAAGGATCATCGTTTTCAAAACCATGAAATGAGATTGCAATTACAAGATTAAGCAACCCTATCTTTAATTCAAATTGAATAGCAAGAACGAGAGGTACAACGATTGCATCTCCAACACCTTCTGTAGGTGCTTGAAGTAACTCTTCCATCATTTGGAGATCGAGATACGGAATAGGACCTATAGGAGGCGGTCCTTGATTTTGATTATTATTATTATTCATATCTAATTCTTCAAAATCAAATAAAAGTGTCAACACGATTTCTTTGACAAATAAATCTCTCGGGATCTTCAAAAGGTAGAAAGAGATCTGCCTTTTTCTTCATTGTAGAACGTGTGCTCATACACTAAAAAGAAAATAAGATAGAAAATATTTTTGGAATTTTATAAAGATAATAAAATTGAAAAATATTTATGGTATTTTTAATATATATATATTATGTATATATATATATATATATATATATATATATATATATATATATATATATATATATATATATATATATATATATATATATATATATATATAAGATAATAAAATAGAAATAGAAAATATTTTTGTATTTTTATATTTTGATATTTTTTTTTGGTTTTTAAATATTTATAAACACGAGAATAAACTTTCTAAAGAAAGGATCTTCAAGGCACTAATCTGAAACACCACGTGAAAATCGTACAAATCTCCCCGACAACGGCGTCAAAAATTAATTAAGCCGAGAACGGTCAATCGAATTATAGTATAAAGTAGTTCCAGTATAGATAAAATATTCACTTGAGGACAAGCAAAAATCAATCTTCCGGATGTCGTATCCTCAGTGAGAGATGAATTGAGATTCACGTTTTAAGTCTCTTTTTTTAATGCTTCATTATCTTTTTTGTTTTTGGATTGGTTTAATACTACTAAATATATAATAATAAACTCAATTAATACTAAGTAATAATAAGCAAAGCAGATAAATCAAAGAGATATATATATAAACAGATATGCTAGTCAAGTGAGGCGTTTAGATCCTTAAGTGTGAAATAAATATATTTATAAGTTCTTATCGATGAATCAATATCCGTCAAATAAATTATTTTCTCACAACGGTGGTTTATTTTGAAAACAATTTTTAATCAAGATATTAATTACTAAATCAATGCCTAATCATTCTTACGGCTTTTGCCCGTTCGAATAACCAAAACACTAATCTAAGTAATCCGTAAGTCACTAATCAACATTCTCCTTTTTAATTTCCACACTTAATTCACTACACACTACTCACTTAATAAGCATATATAAAAACTACTAACTAATCATGCTTATAATCAAATAAGCAACATTAGACATATTAAGATAAATTAAACTAAACTATCTAATATTGAAATGAGAAAAGAAGTAGAACCCGTTTGATGAGATCGAGACAAATTTAAACCACCCGATCTAAAAAACTTGATTAAACACTAAAGTTTAAAACTTTATTAGTTTTATTCAACTAATTAGCTAGTAAAGTTTTGAGCTTTATTCACTAATAAGCTAAGTAAAAACTTAAAAAGCTTAAAACTTTAGTAGTAAAATAAGCTTATAAGACCCATTAAGCTCCTCACCTAAATGTTGGATAGTTTTCATCAACATAAAAACAAGCAATGTTTAAGCTAAACAAGATAATAAGCTAGGAACAATAAGCTACTTTTAAAACTTTTAAAAACTTTTTAAGCTAAATGAAATATGCTAAATCTAATAAGCCGAAACCATTTAAACACTTTTTAGAAATCTAAACTAATTAAGAGCTAATAAGCTACTCAAAATCAAAGTCTAATAAGCTCAAGGCCGAGACATTAAGCCTCTAACACACTTCTTAATATTCGAATAAGCTCTAAGTTCAAATAAAAAACTAAAATAAGCTACTAGAATCAAACCTTTTATTCAAAACAAAACTTATATATCTATTCAAAATCCTTTTGAAATCAATCGAAGCCAACAAACATAAACTATCCCACAAGCTCTTGAAATGAAAGGGTAACTAAAGCTTATAAATAAGCTGATTTTTATAAATCATAGCACCCTTATTATGTTTTCGAATCGAGCAAGAAAGAAAAGGAGATTGAGAAAGGAAATAAGCTTAATAGGTTTTATAAAAAAACTAACTAATAAACTAGATATATTCTAACTTATTTAGATAACCTATAAAGAAGAACTTATCCAAAATAAGTTCGAATCTTAAATCCTCGAAATAAGCCAAGATTAGCTTATTCGAAAAGCAAAGACAACCAAAAACTAGTAAATAAGAAAATAAAAAGAAGATTAGGAGAAGAGATTAAGCTCAAGTATTTTCCATCAAAGACATCTTCATTAATAAGCTAAACGATTTTGATTACAATAAGCTGATAAGCTAAAAATAGCTTTTTACAATAATTCTTAATAAGCTAAAAACTAACAACTAAAATAAGCTATACTATTTTTTTCTAACTAAAACTACACACACATAACTTTGGATCTGGTGGCCTTTTATAGCCCAATAACTGGGGGCATTCTTGTCTTTTCACACTAGAGGAGCGTGTGAGGAAATTTCCTAGAAGGTGGGATAGCCACCCGTAGCTAGACACGTACCTCCCTTCTAGAACATTTGCAGCTAATCATTACCTCGGATTACAAGCCAATCATTGGCTTGTCTATGAACCTCGTACTGACACGTTTTGGACACGTGGCATGCTCTGATTGGTTCCCAACCTCGGACCTCATTATTGCTTGAACCTCATACCAATCAAACCTCGTACCTCTGCACCAATGATTGTCTTGGGTGGCGAACCTTGTACCTCGTACACCTTCACAGTCAGACGCGTCAGCTGTCACATAGCACGCTGTCATTAGATAGCCGTTGACACATATTAGATATGGGACCCCAGATTCCACGTCATGCTGACGTGGTAGCCACTTGTGCCTACGTGTCAGCCACGTGTGCCCACGTGGCATCCATGTGGCACGAACGTGGATAATCCTAGAGATATCCAAGCCCGAGTCAAACCCGGGAGGTCCCGAGCAAAGGCTCAAGGGAGTCACCAGGTCTAACTGTGTTGGACTTAACTATCATTATATATAGGCAATTAAATTCTATTTAAGGGCTTTTTATTATGAACCAGGTTTATTTTGATAAAAGGTTCAAAAAGGAAGTAAGGTATTGATAAACTCATAATTTCATGCTCTTTCCAATGGAGTACTCGAGGAATTTTTATGACTTCGTTTGAATCTTGATAAACGTGAAAACGTCGTCAAAACTCACTTGAAAATCACCTTTTTGCTTCGTTTTCAAACCTTTGTACCTGCAAGACATAAAAACACATACCAAGCTGATTTGCAATATAATTTCACACACATTTTATGGTTTTTAGTCCGTATTAGAGTATTTTCCGAGGTACAAATGATGTGTGTTTAAGCACACATCAAGTACTCATAGATGGTGGCCAATTCCTAGGTTGTTGATTAAAGTTCCTAGGTTTCAGTTTGTTACCATTAGCATTGTTTGGTAATTTAGCAGACTGTTGCACACTAGGTTTGGTATTCAAAGCTTTGTCTTTCTAAAGTTGTGCCTTTTTCTTGGCTTCCTTTAGCTAGTAGTTATGAACCATGTCATTTGAGCCTACAGATTCCTTTGGTGACTTAAATGACACATGCTTTGAGCTATTCCTAGAAGGACTAGGTGCATTAACGTCATAAGGCTTAGTAAAAGACAATTTCCTAACTTAAGGCCAAGAGTGTGGAGTGACTGGTTTTGTCAAATTATTCGACACATCAACTTGGGATGCAGACCGACGTTTTTGCAAATTGAGATCGTTCAGATTTATACGCAGTTGGTTGTCTTACCAATGGTTGATTTCTGATTGGTCGTGATGTGTTTCAAAAGTATTAAATTTATAATTACTAAAAATACCGACTTATTATATGGAAACACATGGGTAAAAGTATAACCCTCGTATGTAGTATAATCTTTTTAGGTAAGACCAGGTCATTCATATGGATTTGCGTAGTGTTCGAATAATCGGATTAAAATAGACTTTAACAGAGAAATAAACAGACTTGAATTCAATAATGAGAAAGATGACTACTCAGATAATTTCATATAACTTATAAGCAATGGTGATAATCACGATCTCAACTTAGGACTTTAACTAACAAAAAGGATTTCTCGTCAGAAAACGTTTTTACAAATTAACTTGTGTAACATAATACTTATATTTAGTTAACTCGATTGAATGTGTCACTCAAGTAATCCAATTACTAATATATCAAATCTATTTTTTTATCAAATAACATAAGTAGATTTCTCTAACAAAACGATAAAGATCGTAGACAAATCTTTAAAACTATATAGCTCAAAACTGGTCTTTCAACCTATACATGTATGAGTATATAATCAAAATTGATAATCAAAGTTGACAAGCTAAGACACGATAGGTTTTCAATATAAGCTCAAGATTAACAAGATCGTAATTATACCAAAATGCTTATTCATTATATTATTTTCACCGAGTAGTCATGAGAGATTTAGCCTTTCATGGCTATGAATTTCATAACAAAAGTAAATAGAATAACAAGAAACATACTATGCCCGGGGAAAGAATATGGATCAAACTCCACCCGTAACAAGTATAGAATCTTATTACAACCTTTATTTTACTAAAACTTATGATGATGTTCTTCTTCATTCTTCATAGTTTGATCTTCAATCTTCAAGGGTTATGGTGTTATGGATGATCTTGGATGATTATGGGATGTATGGGATGAATGAAGGGAATGGTAGAGAGAATGATTTGGTGTTGGGATGCTTGAAATGAGGGAAATTCGTCCTCTATTTATAGGCTGAAATCAGGCAGAAGTGCGGCGCACACAAAAGATTGTATGGCACACTTAGTGTGTTAATGCACTCAGCATTTATTAGGACTTAGCCATTTTTGTAAGTTTGGACGAAAGTGCGCCGCACATAAAGTATAGTGCAGCGTACTTAGGGAGTTAATGCAGTCTACATTTAATTGTCTTTATTTCTTTCACTCATTATGAAGTGCGGCGTACTTAGGTCAAGTGAGGCATTATCAAGTGTTTACCAATTTTATAGTTTTTCAGGCATAGACATATAACATAGCACCTCACATAGGGAAAGTGTTTGATTTTTAAATTCACTCAAGTCTCTCATGTAGGGTTTATATTGATGAAGTCACCTAATTGTGCAAAAATAATCTAGGTCGCTACCATATGCTTTTACCTGACACATAAAGATGCCCGTTGCGGCTTGAGTACCAAGAAAAAATCTCAAAGAGGTAGAATATGATAATGATGAGGGTGAATAACATATACTGATCATGTGTGCCTAACCTTAGCCTTATACTTTGAACTTTTCTTTCTTTCTTTTCCATTTTTTTAATTATACCAAAATTGCGATAACTAAGGCTGGCACAGAACTTCGACTTTCTTCTTTTGAGCTTTCTTCTTTGATTTTGGGTACTTCAGCTGAATCTTAGCACTAAAAGTGAGTGCTGTAGATACATGATTATGTAGGGGGTTTATTTTACCTCTTATCATACGACTTTGGCTATAAATTAACCTCACTGCGGTAAGTAAATGATAATCAAGCACAAGGTATGAAGCTACTAAATTACCGACCCACTCATATAATTTTATACCAATACCAATGCTCTAGAAAAGGTGACAAAACTACAAGAACACAGCCGTAACGACGGATGAGACACTAGCAGTTGCATTCAAACCTTAACCTGAGAAAGCTAAATGCAAAAATTTAGGCATCCTTACATTTTTAGTGGGTTATTTTTGTGCTATTTATAGTGTCAATCTGGTTGGACTTGCCTTACTAAGAGCATATATTTTTTAATTTGAGAAAGCATATAATAATTTTTATTAAGTATCCATTGAAAATTTTGCTAAATTGCAGGGCAAACATGGAGGGATATTGTTAATACAAATAATCACACAAAAATGATATTTATATATAATGTATAACACCCCGTGTTTTAGGGTCATTGACGACGTCAATAAATTCACAAGTTATTTTTAGGGTTTTACGCGTTTATTTTTAAATCGTAATCGTTAAGCTAAATCGCGTAAACTCAAAATTATCATTCAATATAAACGGGCATTAAACAATTAAATGTTTACATCAAGCAAGTGTTATATGATTATTTAGAGGATAATTATTAACTTTGTTCATTTTATTTTTATTGGTTACGTAAAATGCTTATGTTTCGCGATAAAATGCGTTTCGGCGTTCCCGAAAGAACCAAAACTTATCTACGCTTAAACAAATACCTATGATTATACCCAATACTCAAAATAATCAAAATATCATCCCACAAGAGCCTATGTGGCCGGATATGGTGTGATAAGACCAACAAATATCTTGTTGCATGCATCTAGTCATCACAACATCAACTTGAACCATGACTAGGCATTTTTACAAGCCTTAGTCATCTTTCTTATCTTTGCCACCTTACATGCATCAACTAGACACAAATATCTTCTCCAAGTAGTAAAAATACCCATGCATGTGTGAGCTAAGAAGTCATAACACATTCCTTAAACAAGAAAATCACAAAACTCTCTCATTCTCACTATATCAACCCACGGCTCAAAAATTTTAATTTGGGCAATCCATAGCTTGATTTTATTTCACCATACAAGCATACACACATCATTCCTAAGATATACTAAGGTGTTTGCAAGCATTGGTTAACCATTTGCAAGTGTTGAAGCAAAGAATGGAAGATTAGGGTTTCAAACCTAATCTAGGGTTTTCATACTAGCAAGCTTGGATTTGTGATCCAAACAAGGGTTTGGATTGTGTTGGTCATCATACTACATATCATTAAGGTTATCTAAGACTCTTTATGTATTCATACTTATGATTTTATGTGTTCATATGTTTTATATAGCTAATTCCCCATTTTAGGGTTCTTAATGGGTTTTGATTAAAAGTGAGATTAAAACACTTGTTATCTTGAACACTTAAGTAAAACATGACCTAATGGACCTAATATATGTAATACATAAGATATTTAGGGTTCTATTGGGTTTGTAACAAAGTGGTAAAGCTAAAAAGTCCTAAAAACAAGTTTTAAACACATTTGAGAAATTTATCTTAAGGGGGCTATTTGTAATTCGAAATTTACATATATGTTTTATGATTTTATAAAATACTACATGTCACAAGGATCGAGGGGTCATAAAGAACTTGAAAAACGGATTAATAACGAAGAAGATTCGCTAATTACGAGTTTACGACGATAGATACTTTTATAAAACTATTTTTATAAAAGTTACTATTCACCACAGAAACTTATACTTTTAAAACATCAATAATATGATAAAACTTTTAATTACAAGATCATGCTCGAAAGAATCGCTAAAAACGAAGCTATAACGAATAAGATACGACATTTATGGGTTTTGCGTTAATAAGTTATAATCTGTAATGAACAGTAAAAAACACTATTCACATCAGAATCTTGAAAACCTAAAAATGTGATTTTATGATCACTCGTCTTACTAGGAAAGCGTGGGCGTAAGAAACGCGAGAAACGGACTAAAAACGACAAAGTTATGTCATTTTTGCTAAAGGCGTAATTATAAACGTTTTTACCTTATAAATATGATTTTGCTAAAACGATTAGATGGTGATATAGCTATATAGAAATATATGTGTTATTAGTTATCAAAGTGCTATATTACTAGGAAATTTCATAATGAGGCCTCTTCGGATGGCGTATCGACGAGTTGTTGGATTTACGATTTAAAGTATCCTAGCTCCTCGTACGTCATGTCATGACCTCTTAATTATGATAGCCCAAACAATAGTATGATGATAACTATATAGGATTGTATATGGTAGTTGTTAGACAACGTACTTGAGTACTGATTCGACCTATATTGGATTAGGTTGCTTTTGGCGATTATCGGACGCATTTTGCGTGATATACTTGATATTAGCTCACTTGAGGTGAGTTCATAACCCCACGTTTTACATGATTTGTTTTATAAGTTTTGGGGTGAGAACATGCTTGTTTATAAATATATTTACTTGGTTGATTACAAATTGATTTATACACTCATTTATATATCTCACAATGAGATACAATACTTGGTTAAATTTTTGGACGTAAACACATACTTGATTTTCAATCGAATGATTACGGATTAGCTTAAGTAAGATTGGACTGTAAATCACTTGGAGGGTGAGCGCGAATGTTATAAAATAGATCTATTGGGGATTGACAAACCCCGTTCGGGTGACTAGCTCTCACTAGTTCGAGATCGAACTAACGAACGTTATACCATGTCGGATGCTGTAATGCAATGTTGCCTTGGGAAGGCGGAAATATAATTACGGTGCCTTGAATAAAGTGGCATACTTACAAGGTCTACGTCACAGTTTCCATGAACTTAGAGTAATCGTAAGTCATTGTCTTATACACATTTTATAATATTTAAAATGTTACCTTGGGAAGGTGGGAATATATTTATGTTGCCTTGAATAAAGTGGCAAATCATACTTGAAACATTTTAGGATTTATACTTACAAAAACCTATGAATTCACCAACTTTATGTTGACGTTTTAAAGCAATGTTTTTTAGATGATCAATAAGGTACGAGGTGCATTGGTGATTATGTTTTGGATGTCATGCATTAAAGATTTGGTCGCATTATGCTTAAGTATAATTACTAAGGGCTAGAAATCTTTGTAATATTAACAGGTGAACAAGTAAAGCTTTAGGATTT
Source organism: Tanacetum coccineum (assembly GCA_026074375.1). NCBI lineage: Eukaryota > Viridiplantae > Streptophyta > Magnoliopsida > Asterales > Asteraceae > Tanacetum > Tanacetum coccineum. Next base: position 11,745 of record BQNB010101271.1, on the reverse strand, counting down.
GTAATAAACAAATTTGTTAAATCCAATGTATTAGTTTTAAACGACTTTTAAATGGTCGTTCTATATATATCTTGTGCTATTGATCTTTGAAGTAACACGCCCCGGATCCTTATTCCGCTGCGACCCATTTTAGGGGTGTTACAGATTGGTATCAGAGCCAAGGTTATAGAGAACCAGGTCAAAAATGTTTTGCTGGACTATAACCATTTTCAAACATTGCTTTAGTGCAAAAGGGGTTGCAGGGGACATACATGCATATACTAGTTGCTGCATTAGTTGGTTAGACTAGATGCTTACATGATACATATACGTGTTCATATTATAGTACGTACATTACTACGAGGGTATTATATATATATATATACAAAGATGAGTACGTAGACTTTTTATGGGATAGACAAACACTAGAACCCTATCAAGGTATGGTGGGTTGAGTTAGGTATAGGTGGGATGCATCAAGCCTCAATACTCAAAACATACCAGATAACTATGTGAAGTTAGATGAACATAATGTTCGAGTACCGTCCAAAGTCAGTAAAAATTAATTAAGTAGTGTCTAAATGTGTACAATCTATACGACATCTCAAGACATTCTTGTGTGATATGGAGCCATGACAAGATTGTTACACAACTCAAGGTACTTGATAAATTCCCTCGAGGATGGTTAGGACTCGTGAGGGATTATGTGAAACAATTACGCGTAATTATAGTGGTAAGACCACTATATGAATATTTGTCTGATATGTGCAGACACACTACTTGCTTACTTGCGGACGTAACTTAGAAAATGGCATCGAGAAGAACTACGAGGGCTGGACCAGCCACAAAAACAACAACTACCACAACAGCCATCACTAATGCCCAGCTTTAGGAAATGATTGACCAAGGTGTCACTGCTGCACTGGCAGCACATGATGCAAACAGAAATGGTGATGATAGCCATGCTTCGGGAACAGGTGTCAGAGGGAATGAACATGCTGCTCGTGAATGCACCTACCTGGATTTACTGAAGTGCAAACCCTTAAATTTTAAGGGCACTGAGGGAGTTGTCGGACTCACTCAGTGGTTCAAAAAGATGGAGTCTGTCTTTAGTATAAGCAACTGCACAGTAGCATGCCAAGTCAAATTTGCGACTTGTATTCTGCAAGAAAATGCCTTGACGTGGTGGAACTCTCAAGTTAATACCAATGCTTAGACTTCATTTCTTTAAGAATTCTCGTTGTACTTTTGCTTAAATTTCTGTTGTACTGAATGATTTCAAATTATCTATCAATTAATGTATCGCAAAAATTTTGTCTACTTTACATTAACTTTCTATTTTGCAAGTCAAATCATAACGCTATTTTGACGAAAATGAGCATTACATCGTTAGTCCTCAATTATACATAATTTGATCACCTATGTAAAATTCAGGAAGGACCATGCCGTGCTGAGAGTAGTCACCTTAAAACTTCTTGTTAAAGAAATAATTTTCTATTCTATTAAGATTGTGAGCGTATTCATAAAACGCGTTTACTTCGGTAAATTGAATTAGTAACTATAACAACTAAGTAGACCTTTACTCCATCTTACTATAAAGTCGACGCCATCTTATACAAAATCCTAAGCCAAGAAGCTAAGACACATCACTAGTCGCCCTAGGACAAACCACTATCAAACTTGTTCGCCAAAAGAGTTACGCCGATGTGAGATGGAAGCCTGTAAAATTTCAAATTGACAACCGAGTTATGCTTAAGATATCGCCTAAGAAAGGTGAAGTACGCTTTGGCAAACGGGGGAAGTTAAACCCTAGATAGGTTGGACCTTTCAAGGTGTTGGGGGGGGGAGAACAAGTAGAATCCGGTTTTGCATACAAGCTTAAGTGGTTGTAATCAAATTTATATACGTATATAGTATAAATCTCGTAAGAATTCCTTCCAAAATACTTCTCAACCAAGAGAAATATAAGGTAAAAATCTCACAAAAGAAAACACAATTCGTATATTTTTATCCGGGAAGTATTTTTTTCTCGGGTCGTGTCCCAACGAAATCGTGAATTGAGAATTTAGGAATAATTCGGATTCGAGTTTAGAATAGTAAAGGATTTTTGAATTGTCGATTACACTACGAAATATAATAGCACAAGCTAAAAATAATGGAATAGCACGAAATTTAAATGCAATAAACGTAATAAACGCGAGCTAAAATTGAAATTTAAAATCCAAAGCATGACTTTTAACAAATTTTATACCTAAAAATCACAAATTTAAAATAAAAATTTTAGGAAAAAGAATTAGAATTTTTTATGTATTTTTGAATTTTTTATGATTTTCTAAAAATTAATGAATTAATCAAAAATAAACTTTTTCTAAAAAATTAACACTAAAATTTTTCTTTTATTTTTTAAAAATACTAGATTTAAAATGAAAATTATTGCAAAAAGAATCAAAAATTTTCAACTCTTTTTCTATTTTCTATGAATTTTCTAAGAAAAAGTAATCACTAAAATCTATTTTAATTTCTAGAAAATACAAATTTAATGAGAAAAATATAAAAAAATGGTTTTTAAACTCTTAAAAGGTGCAGAAATTTTATGGAACAAAAAGCCCCAATTTTTAAAAGCTAATTAAGCCCTAATTTGACCAATTAAACTAAAAACCCTAATTTTTATTTAAACTAAATTCAAAATTTATAAAACTATTTATTATACTAGAAAGTCAGGGTGCAAACTTGGTAAAGTGAAAGACAAGGGTAGGCGGGGTAAGTAGAACAATTTTACACTATAGTAGAAACAGATAACCTTGAAGTTTAAGAAAAGTACAAAACAGACCCTGCGATTATAGCTTATTTTGGCTTATTGAAAAAGTGCTTTTCAGAAAAAACTTAAAACTACAAACTTGTAAAGGAGCTTATTATCTACAACTTTAATGAAAGCAATATGAACTTTTAACCACTATATAAGCTGGAAAATAAGCTGAATGTTCCCTGTCACAGAAACTAGGGGTTTAGAAGCTTGTTTAGATTTTGACTAATATTGAGCTTATTTCTTTGTGAAAATGAAAAACAAAAGATGCTTATTGCTGCTTAAAGTGTATATTAAAGGTATCTAAACAAACATTAACTAGGTGTTAACAGTTTTAGGAAGAAATTCAAAATTGAAAAGAGCTAGTTTCTAGCTGATGTACTTGGCTGCTGATGTAATTGACAATGAACAAAGATGCAGGCTAATCTTTTGAGGTTCTACCCCTTTAAACCTACTCACAAGATGCTACTAAACTTATATTTGCCATAACAAAGAACTACTAAGCTTTTAAACCTTCAAAAATTGAAACCTCTAAACCACTAAAAGCTGCCCTGGTGCTAAGCCTATTTTTTAAAACTCTAAACCTTGTGAAACTAGACTTTAAACTTCAAAACCTGCTTTAACCTTGATATTAAGAACTAATACATGTATGCAAAAAGGATTGACAGTGTTTCTTTGACTTTAAGAGTCAAAGAAAACTTATTCCAAACACTACCTTATATGATGCTGTCACAACTAAATGTGATTAAATCCTATTTAAAAACTAAAACTCTTAAATCCTTCTATCTACTTCTACTCTAAATGACCTAATAGAGCTTATTAACCACTAAAATTCACAGCTTATTTGTTAAAACAAACTAGTTTCTCTCCTAGCTATTTACTATGATTTTGACAGAATTTGTAAAGTACTAAAATCTAAATGAGTTTCCACTTAGAAAACTTAAAACTAACACAGATATAAGCTAATTGAGAAAATAGAACAGAATTAAGCATAAGTTTCCAAAAGAAAAATGTACTATGTAATAAGCTTTTCAAATGCTAAATTGAAATGAGAAAGTTAAACCTGACTTTTTGGAGTCTCAGAACTAGAGGTCACTCTTGTAGAGTGAGTGACCTCAAATTATTATCCTATTGGCTTCCAAAGCCTCTAAACCAAAGAGTAATAAGCAATAAGCTATAACTAGCTTATTACTTCATAAGCTTCTAAATCTTGATCAAATGAGCTCAAATGAACATGATGAATGTGAAATGATGAGAAGGAGTAAATGATTCATTAAAAACAGGATATAAGCTAAATTTGAGCTTATGAAAAGTAATAAGCTCAAATGAGCTTATTGAAGGCTTATTTGAGAAAAATTGCTTAAAATTGAAAATGAAGTACAAGGAAACGTGTAAATTGAATGTGATTACTAAAATTGATTGAGTACAAGCTTAAAGAACAATAGTACAAGTAATGAAAGCTCAAAAAAAAATGCTTAAAAGAAATTCTTATATTTAAAGGAATTACAAAACTAAAAATTAAAACTAAAAAACAACAACAGAAAAATGATGCTTAGAGCTGCTATTTATAGAGGAATGAAGAATAGAGGAGTAGAATTCTAGCATCATCCATCCAATCACAGCCATTGATCACTTTCGAACTTATTCCTTCTAGCCGTATGGATGATGCTTGTGATGTGACTTTAGCCAATAAGGTGTTACCACTTGGTACGTATGTTGATTGGTGGAGATGTATAGCGGGTCAAGTGTTTTATAGGAGGAGCGGAAGGGTAAATTGTGAAGTGGGTTTGTGTATGAATTTGGCGGGAAAAGCGGTTACAGGTTGTTAGGAGGTTTTTTAAGCCGCGTTTATGTTTAAAACTTTGAGGTGTTGTCACTTTTGGTCCTTGTCTTTCACCCGCCCATATGTAGTTATAAAAGAAGTTTCAAAATGTCAACTTTAGCCCTTGTGTTTTGCTTCTTCTATTTTCTTCTTTTATAAATCACTTTCCACTATTTGCAACTTTGGCCCCTTTGACTTTAAAACTTCAAATAAGCTTCTAATCTTTGAACACTTGTCAACTTTGGTCCTTTGACCTCATTTTGGCTTTTGACTTTCCTTCTTTGCTGTGTCGGGCTGATCCGGCTTTTGATTTCTGGCTGTTTCTTCACTCTTGTTCTTGAATCTTTCGTTCCTTGTCGGTTTTTGATCGTTTTTGCTTCTTTTTGTCATTTATATCCTTTCCTGCACAATTAGACACAAAAGCACACTTTTTCTATTCTTTTGGCATTTTTATGGCTTTTATTTGGCAAAATCCCGGGTAATTTAATGTACAATTAAGCAAATATCAAAATTCCCCAAACTAAAGGATTGTCAATTGTGTTCCACACGCAATTTTATGAAGTTACACTCTTTGTAACTAAACTAAGAATATCCAAAATGCCTTGTTAAACCTTTTGTTGAAATTACCTTTAAAATCAAACTTTCCACTTTTCAATCAATTCATTTAATCTCATGGAAACACGTTATTGGCAATCATTGCAAGTTTGCAACTTTTTAGGCTCATCGAAATAGGCCTACTATCGATCCCGATTAATAGAGCACAAAAGAGGAAAATTTTTTTCTCAACCTTGACTTTTCACTAAACAAAGCAAAGCTAATAAACAAGATCATAGTCCAATTAAGCCTAAATTATCTAAGCTCGTTATACTTATAAACTTGAGAACTTTTCACATCCAGGAATAAATTAATGATTAAGATGTGTGCACTCTTTTTAACTCAACCATAGATCAATTTATCTTCATAGTTGAAATTCATCTAAGCTTTACAAATAAGCCTTGTGAGCTCAAATGTTAATAACATAGATAAATCTCGACTCAAAGCTAAAAGAGATTAGGAAACAAAACTTATAAATTGATTTGAGAAAATGAAATTTTTAACCATTCTTTTTATTTTCCATGTACTATAATTATTTTTTTCTTGCAATAGGAATGTTGTTCTTAGTTCGAACCCCTACTTAGGCCTTTCTCTCAAATAGGATATCGCAACAACAACCGGTGTTCTTAGTTCGAACCCCCACGTCCGGCTAGCTAACGTTTGTGGGTTAATCGCGACACATAACCCTTTCCTACAAAGCTAGAAACCCAAAGTTCCTTAGTTTGCAATCATCACCTAGGCCGTGCTCCCTAGTTGATGAATGCCTACGAACCTTGATTCCACGTACATAGTTTTAATCCTTAGTTGCGACCCCATCCGAGTCTCACTCTCAACATGGATACGCCAACGATTACTAAACACATTAGCTTTTGTTATTCTATTTTTAGCGAATGCTTCATGGCAACAAAAAATATGCTTTTGTGCATTAGAAATGCTTCATTGGCATTATTTTTAATAATTATCCTTTTTGATGAATGGAAAAATTTCACTTTTAGAAAATCAACTTATAAATTTGAAACCAAAAATCTTACTTACATTAATTATTTTCAAAATGTAAAGACTTTTCTAAAGACAGTCGTTGACTTAGCTAAATTAAAAAGAGCACGTAAGATTAAGTGTGTTAAGAGCTTATGAGTAAAAGGAGACACAACTTATTCATATAAGCCTTAAGGTTTTCGAAATAAACCTTGCGTAAACAAATACACTTATATTTTAACTACATCATTTCTTGTTCTTGCCATTTTCAAATCCAAAGCAATAGATTCGTGAAAGCTTCGGCCCTACAAAAGGTAGGTTTGAAAGAACTATCGATGGGCATATTCACCCGGTCAAGTCAAAATTAAAACTCCTTATTTCTCACCAAAGGACTACCCAAAAATAGGTGTTTTTCCAAACTAAGCTTCTTTTCAGCGTTTTTCCTAGTAAAAAAAATTAAAATTTTTCTCACTTTTTGCTCAAAAAGGTAATTCAAAAAAGATCAAACAAGGTTGCGGCAGTGCAAGTCAATAGCGAAAGATATCCATTCCCCAAACATAAAATGAAACTTTTGTCCTCAAAGTTTTAAAAATAAGAGGTCAAAAGGAATCTTTAAACAAAAATATCTAAGGCCATGCCCAAAGAATAATGTAGTTTTCGATAAAGAACAAAGGATAAGAGATTTCCCACTTTATGAAGAGAAGATTGGAGACCATCAATGGAAATTGTAGGAATTGCTTTGTCCTTCCACAATATTGAACCATGAAGCTTCCAAAATTCTGGAAAACCTAGACAAAAAATCACAAACAACCAACAAGAGACGAAAAAGAACAAGATTCCTCTCTTCTTTACATTGACGACATGGAAGATAATACCAATGCTTAGACTTCATTTCTTTAAGAATTCTCGTTGTACTTTTGCTTAAATTTCTGTTGTACTGAATGATTTCTCGGTATCATTGATCTTGTTGATTTTTAGACTAATATATATTTTATATTTTATTATATATTATATATATATGGTGTAAATATCTAGAATCATTGCTCCAAACATATGACCGATAACAAGAGTTTATTCTCTACCTACAAAGCATACGATGGAGGTAATGTTGTTTTTGGAAGTAACCTAAAAGGAAAGATCATAGGCAAAGGTACAATCTCTAATGACTCTCTTACTATATCTAATGTAGAACACGTAGATAACTTAGCTTTTAACTTACTAAGTGTCGGTCAAATTTGTGACAATAAGTGTCAACTCTTGTTCACGGAAGAAGGTAGTGAAATAATTAAAGATGGTAAACATAGGAAATAGGATTAGGAAAAATGGTTTATATGTAATGAAACTAGGAAATAAGTCTCAAGACAAATTATGTCTCGCCACGATAGTAGATAACTCTACCTTATGGCATAGAAGACTTGGTCACGTAAATATGCGTTTAATTAAATCGTTGTCATCTAAAGAATTAGTTAGAAACTTACCTAAGCTAAAATATGATAAATATTTTTGTGATGCTTGTAAAATTGGGAAGCAAGCTCATGCAAGTTGGTGTAGTCAAATTTATATACGTATATAGTATTAATCTCGTAAGAATTCTTTTCCAAAATACTTCTCAACCAAGAGAAATATAAGGTAAAAATCTCACAAGAGAAAACACAATTTGTATATTTTTATCCGGGAAGTATTTTTTCTCGGGTCGTGTCCCAACGAAATCGTGAATTGAGAATTTAGGAATAATTCGGATTCGAGTTTAGAATAGTAAAGGATTTTTGAATTGTCGATTACACTACGAAATATAATAGCACAAGCTAAAAATAATGGAATAGCACGAAATTTAAATGCAATAAACGTAATAAACGCGAGCTAAAATTGAAATTTAAAATCCAAAGCATGACTTTTAACAAATTTTATACCTAAAAATCACAAATTTAAAATGAAAATTTTAGGAAAAAGAATTAGAATTTTTTAGGTATTTTTGAATTTTTTATGATTTTCTAAAAATTAATGAATTAATCAAAAATAAACTTTTTCTAAAAAATTAACACTAAAATTTTTCTTTTATTTTTTAAAAATACTAGATTTAAAATGAAAATTATTGCAAAAAGAATCAAAAATTTTCAACTCTTTTTCTATTTTCTATGAATTTTCTAAGAAAAAGTAATCACTAAAATCTATTTTAATTTCTAGAAAATACAAATTTAATGAGAAAAATATAGAAAAATGGTTTTTAAACTCTTAAAAGGTGCAGAAATTTTATGGAACAAAAAGCCCCAATTTTTAAAAGCTAATTAAGCCCTAATTTGACCAATTAAACTAAAAACCCTAATTTTTATTTAAACTAAATTCAAAATTTATAAAACTATTTATTATACTAGAAAGTCAGGGTGCAAACTTGGTAAAGTGAAAGACAAGGGTAGGCGGGGTAAGTAGAACAATTTTACACTATAGTAGAAACAGATAACCTTGAAGCTTAGGAAAAATAAGCTACTTACTCTACTAGGGTTTAACTACTATTATGACAAGAAAAAGTGCTTTTCAGAAAAAACTTAAAACTACAAACTTGTAAAGGAGCTTATTATCTACAACTTTAATGAAAGCAATATGAACTTTTAACCACTATATAAGCTGGAAAATAAGCTGAATGTTCCCTGTCACAGAAACTAGGGGTTTAGAAGCTTGTTTAGATTTTGACTAATATTGAGCTTATTTCTTTGTGAAAATGAAAAACAAAAGATGCTTATTGCTGCTTAAAGTGTATATTAAAGGTATCTAAACAAACATTAACTAGGTGTTAACAGTTTTAGGAAGAAATTCAAAATTGAAAAGAGCTAGTTTCTAGCTGATGTACTTGGCTGCTGATGTAATTGACAATGAACAAAGATGCAGGCTAATCTTTTGAGGTTCTACCCCTTTAAACCTACTCACAAGATGCTACTAAACTTATATTTGCCATAACAAAGAACTACTAAGCTTTTAAACCTTCAAAAATTGAAACCTCTAAACCACTAAAAGCTGCCCTGGTGCTAAGCCTATTTTTTTAAAACTCTAAACCTTGTGAAACTAGACTTTAAACTTCAAAACCTGCTTTAACCTTGATATTAAGAACTAATACATGTATGCAAAAAGGATTGACAGTGTTTCTTTGACTTTAAGAGTCAAAGAAAGCTTATTCCAAACACTACCTTATAAGATGCTGTCACAACTAAATGTGATTAAATCCTATTTAAAAACTAAAACTCTTAAATCCTTCTATCTACTTCTACTCTAAATGACCTAATAGAGCTTATTAACCACTAAAATTCACAGCTTATTTGTTAAAACAAACTAGTTTCTCTCCTAGCTATTTACTATGATTTTGACAGAATTTGTAAAGTACTAAAATCTAAATGAGTTTCCACTTAGAAAACTTAAAACTAACACAGATATAAGCTAATTGAGAAAATAGAACAGAATTAAGCATAAGTTTCCAAAAGAAAAATGTACTATGTAATAAGCTTTTCAAATGCTAAATTGAAATGAGAAAGTTAAACCTGACTTTTTGGAGTCTCAGAACTAGAGGTCACTCTTGTAGAGTGAGTGACCTCAAATTATTATCCTATTGGCTTCCAAAGCCTCTAAACCAAAGAGTAATAAGCAATAAGCTATAACTAGCTTATTACTTCATAAGCTTCTAAATCTTGATCAAATGAGCTCAAATGAACATGATGAATGTGAAATGATGAGAAGGAGTAAAATGATTCATTAAAAAAAGCTTAAACAACAAAAATTTGACTAAAATTGAGCTTATAAGAAGCAATAAGCTCAAACGAGCTTATTTAGAGCTTATTGATCAAAAACGTATTGAAATTGAAATCAAAGAACACAAACACTTTTAAAATGGATTGATATTACTAGAATTGACAAGTACAAGTTGAAATAGAAGAATACAAGAGCTTAGAAACTCGATTGCTTAAAGTGAAAACGAAAATGCTTAAAAATGAACAATTACAAAGTAAATTTTTAAAACTAAAAACAACCACTGAAAAATGATGCCTAAAGCTGCTATTTATAGAGGAGAGGTGAAGAGGAGGGAAGAGTTCTAGAATTGTCCATTCAAATCCAGCCGTTGATCTTTTGAAATTGATTTGTAGCCGTTGGATAGGTTTGATGATGTGTCCTGGCCAATGGGCTGCTGCCACGTGTTTGTTTGTGATTGGGGAGAGTGTATGAACAGATTTGAAGGCTTATAAAGGAGCGGGGGAGGGGAAATTTGGAGTTGGGTTGTGTAAAGTTTGGGCGGGAAAGGTAGTTTGGGTGGTTAGAGCTGTTGCGATAAAAGCGGGGTCTGTTTAAATGTTTGGAGTATTGGCAAAATGAGTCCTTGTGTTCTTTCCGCCTAATTGTAGTGTAGAAACAAGTTTGAGAATGGCAGAACTGGCCCTTGTGTTCTTTCTTTCCCTTTTCTCCTTTAATAAACATCTTTTCTTTTGCAACTTTGGTCCTTGAATCTTTAAAACTTCAAATGGCCTTTTAAACTTTGAAGACTTGTCATAATTGGTCCCTTGACTTTATTTTGGCCTTTTGACTGCCTTTCTTGCTGTGTCGGGCTGATCCGGCTTTTGATTTCTTCACTCTTCAGTCTTGTCTTTGTCTTTTTCCCGTTTCTTGTCGGTTTTTGACTGTTTTTGCTTCTTTTTGTCCTTTTTATCATTTCCTGCACAATTAGACACAAAAGCACACTTTTTCTATTCTTTTGGCATTTTTATGGCTTTTATTTGGCAAAATCCCGGGTTATTTAATGTATAATTAAGCAAATATCACTTTGCTTCATTTTTTGGCTTTGATTATAGACTAAAAGCGTTAGAAGACAACTTCTTGGAACTCAGACAAACAAATCAATATGCTGAAGCGCTCTCCTCTATTCCTGGCATCGTTGACCATTATCTAGCAAATAAAATGCAGGAAGCAGTGGATGTTGCAGTCCAATTGAAGTATGACAGAATTTGAGAAGAGTCTAATACTGAAAATCAACAATTCCTTGATTCAATTGATGAAGGAATGAAGAAAGTAATCAAGGAACAAGTCAAACTACAGATGTCTTTGAAGCACCTGCACACCAGGAATTTGAAACAGGAGTCCATGATGAACAAGCAGAAGAAGAGGTCCAACATCTTCCTGACTGGTTTCAACAACCTACACGACGACCTTCTCCTAATCATGCATGGAATAAGTCTGTTCCTGTCGTTCATGAATCTGTCCAACCTTGGCTAAGCAATCTGGCACGAAGACAAGATCCTTAAGAGTCATTCGATGAACTAACAGACACTACATTTGACTTCTCTCCGCTTTTGTGATGAACCGGCTAAATGTTAAAACACTAACACCTGAATTGTTAGCAGGTCCAACATTTAAGCTGATGAAAGGAACATGCAAAAGTTTGACTGAACTTGAATACTTTTGTGAAGAAGTCTACAAAGACACAACAGAAAAATTGGACTGGATCAACCCTGATATCCTCATGATCTGCGAAAGCCACTACCGTTGGTTCCAAATTCTCAAGGTCGTCATGTTATACCATTTCATCACTTCATTAATA
>BQNB010101270.1:0-24508 GCA_026074375.1 Tanacetum coccineum | reverse complement strand
ATTTGTTTTTACTCAAAGGAAAAGGTTCTCTGATTTGCTTAGCTTTATGACAGATTTCACAAGGACTTTCATGATTTATATGATTTATATGATTTAAATTCAAAGACCTTTTTAATAACAGCAGAACCTGGTTAGCAGGGTGTCCTAGCCTATTATGCCACACATCTTTAGAAACATGACAAATAAAAAACTCACTTTGATTAACAGAAGCACACTTATTGTAATCACCATCAAACACATATAGCCCACCAAACTCACTACCAGTCCCCAGAACTCTCCCCTTTTTCAAATCCTGAATAAGACATTTATACTCATCAAACATTACAACCAATTTGCTGTCCTTAATCAGTTTATGCACAGATAACAAACTAACACAATACTCAGGCACAACAAGAACATCAAATAAAACAACATCATTATTCAGTCTCAAACTACCCACATGAGTAATTTGGGCAAGAGTCCCATTAGGATGACCCACAGTAAGTTTAAGCTCAGTAACATCAACAACATTAAACATGTTCTTAGTACTATTAGTTATATGTTGATTAGCCCCTGAGTCAATTATCCAACCCAGATGATAATTAACTCCATTCATATTAACCTTAGCACAAAAGAACTTGTAGAAATGCTGATTGAAGAAAACATTACAATTAAAGAAAGAACAACTCTTAATACCTGCCATATTGGCTTGAGCAGTGGAGCAGGACTTCTCATTCAACAAACTCATAAGTTTCATAACCTGTTCATTAGTAAGAGACACAGTACTACTACCAGGTGTTTTGAACTCATTGGTACCCCCACTTCCCTTCCTTACATCAACATTATTACTTTTAGAATTATTAAAACTATTTGCAGGTTTCAAGTTAGGATTTCTTTTAAAACCAGGAGGATAACCAATAAGCTCAAAACATCTGTCAACAGTATGACCTTTTAAACCACAATTCTTACACAACAAACTATCATAGATTCCTCTGTTTGCATTATTCCCATTATTAGACCAGTTTCTATTTCTATTATTATTGTTATCAGCCTGTCTAGCAACAAAGGCAGAAACCTGGGGTTTCTCAGCCTTAACAGAGCTAGGAGGAATCCCTCTGTGGGATTCTTCTCTAGATATTATCAAAAACGCATCCTTGGCTTCAGGAAGGACTTCCCTAGTCATGATGCTACTCCTTATAGGTTGATAGACATCATCAAGACCCATAAGGAACTGCATTAACTTTAACAACTTAGCATGATCAGACAATTCATTTCTAGCAGCACACGTACAGTCAGGTAATTAGGTCAAAATATCAAACTCTCTCCAGAGAGAATTGAGTTTATGATTGTAACAATCCGTATTTTTGATCAATGTACAACGTCATTTAATTCACTATTTATTTATTTTTTTTCTCATACGCGTTTGGTTTTAATTTTAATCATTTCGTTAAATCTCGTAAGCTAAAAAGTATCATTCAACGTAAACGGGTACCAAACAAATTAAAATTTACGTCGGGCAATCATTATATTATTTTTACTAAGTAATAATTAACTTATTATGTTTTAATTTTTATTGGTACTAAATCATTTACATATACACTCCCCATATTAAATACATTAAGACTTTACTTCTATCTTGACCAAGACTCCGTTAAAGTCCCTCCCATTGTCCCTTTATACTTTGACCACCTCATTATATTCACCCTTGGACTAGTCTTGGGCATTGAATTCCACCTTTGACTACTTATTAAATATAATTAGACTGCACTAATAAAGATCATAAACACACAACATTTATCACTTGCAAAAACCTACAAACCTTCCTTTTTCACTCTATTGACTACAGCTCAAAATCATAACATTAAGCAACCACATTACAAATTTTTCTACCTAACTCATACAACATATCCTACACAAATCTAAATATCATAAGGATTGCATTCGGGGATTTTTTATGTACGCATTTTCAAGCATATGATTTACATTATTAATTAATCATTCACTCAAGTGAGTTCATAAGTCTCGCATTTCAATCTTTTCAATGTCTTTTACACCCGCGAGGGAATACATGCTCCGTTGACACACTTATATATTTTACTATAGTACAATACCTTTCAATACTTGTGAGTTCGTAGCCCTTTTTTCTACTACTTGCTTCATTAAATACGGAGGAGATTACATGCTTGATTTCTTTAGACACAAGTTTTTAAATACTACATGTATTGAGACTATGAAATGTGTATCATAGTCTACCTAATTCTTCAATCTTGGTGGTCCACTACTGAACATTTCTAGATTTATTAAATCACTACTTAGATTTCGGGTGGATTTCAGAAATAACACTTTCAAATGTTGTAACGCTACTTTTCTTCTGAAATATTTATTAAATTATTTCAATACTGTTTTTTACCTAACCGATGATTTCACCAACATTATTGTTGGACGTTTTAGCATGTATTTTCAGGTTACTGATTGCCTAGTGGAGCATTGGAGCATTCGAGTCGCGAGAATATATATATTTTTGAAAGGATATAATAACTTGAGTACCATTTGTGTACAAATGATTTTTTCTGTTCATTATAAATGGGAATCCTTTGTAAACTCTGATTTTAACTATCAAATGTGAAATTATCTTAAAAGGTATCTTTTGAGGTCGTTTTCGTGACATGTGTTTGTGCCCCCTGAAGTAAGCTCCCCAATGTACCATCTGCTACGTTGTCTGATTTATGGGGGTGAATAAGATTGCGTATCAGAGCGAAGTCATAGACACTAGGTCCGTTTTCAAAAAACGCTAGACTATGACCAGGTTTTTCAAATTAGACGTCTCTGCCTTGTTTTATGCTAATATCTTTTCGCTGTTCCTGGTAACTTATATGCTGTCTTTTAACATCCTTACTACTATACAATGGATAATGAGTATTTAATACTGACCTATGATTTCATCTCTTACGTCCTACTTATGACGTCTTACTATTTACCTATATTGGTCTGTTATATTAAATATTGATCAATCTGATTTCATGTACTTCCTCATTTCTTATTTACTCCCTTTTGGGCCGTCAATTACTGTATTAATATAAGGATACCTTAATACTATGCTAATTTACTTCTTGAGTCTCTTAACGATTAACTTCAACCAATTACACGACTATTACTTTAATTCCCTTTTGATGATTATCGAAATTTGGCATAGTTTATAAATTCCACTAGTTTCTACAATTCGACTCCGAGTTGGAAACTCTGTTCCTTATGCTTTTTTGAAACGCATATATTGTTTCGTAATCAATCGATTTTGAGAGTCTGTCCAAGTTTATGGAGTAACGACAATTAACTATTTACCATCATACATGTCACATTGGAGCACCTACCTTTAGAACATGACTCTTCACTACATTTACTTTGTATGATTGAATAATTCTTTACATTCTCCTTTTTCTTTGACTTCTTCTGCGTTCGTTTGGATATTCTAAAACTGCATTGTCTATCACTTTACAAACAATCCCATGTCAACCCAATAAACATTTTACTACCATTATATGTTTATCACCCTATGACTACTTCACGTTTACTTTATTGACTATTTCATTTCGTTATAAAACTATTTGATACATTACATACACACACTATTTTGACGAAAATAAGAATGCATCGTTGGCGCCTCAATATACATAGATACACTAATCCCACCTATGTATATTGGTGCAGATAATTCTTACCTATGCATTCAGGAAGAACCATGTCATGCTGAGAGTAGTCACCTTAAAACCTACACCTCTTCATCAACACAATTCCGGAATAAATATCTACATCTTTTCACTAAACCCGTACCTTCGTCAAGTGTTGCAACTTGAGCCTTGAGGAAAAGGCTCTTTTAACGGGAAAGACTATAACAATCCGTATTATTGAATCAATGTACTATCGTCCCATTTAATTCATATTTTTTTCTCAGTACGCGTTTTGCTTCTAAATTTACATCATTTCGTTAAATCGCGTAAGCTAAAAATGTATCATTCAGCGAAATGGGTAACCAAACAATATTAAAATTTACGTCGGCAAATCATTAATTATTTTTTACTAAGTAATAATTAACTTATTATGTTTTATTTTTATTGGTTACATAAATCATTTACATAATACCACTCCCATTTAATACCTTAAGACTTTCTTCTATCTTGACCAAGACTCCTTAATTCCCTCCCATGGTCCCTTTGAACTTTGACCACCTCATTATATCACCCTTGGACTATCATTGGGCATTGAATTCCACCTTTGACTAGCTTATTATATATATTAGACTTGCACTAATAAAGATCATAACACACAACATTTATCCACTAGCAAAAACCACAAATCCTCCTTTTTTCTCTTTATTGAGCTACGCTCCAAAAACAAAACATAAGCAACCCATACAAATTTTTCTACCACTCATACAAGCATTCCTACATCAAATCTAAGATATCATAAGGTTGCATTCGGGCGTTTTTGTGACGCATTTTCACGCATTTGATTTACATTATTAATTATCATTCACTCAAGGTGAGTTCCATAGTCTCGCCATCAATCTTTATCAATCTTTTATAAACTCGCGCGGTGGAAACATCGCTCGTTTACAACTTGTATATTTTACTATAGTAACAACTTACTTTTTAATACTTTGTGAGTTCGTAGCCCCTTTTTTCTACTACTTGCCTTTATTAAATATTGTGGAGATTACATGCTTGATTTCTTGACACAATGTTTTTTCAAAACAGTATGCTATTCCTGATTACATAATTGCCTAAGTTACGTATTCCCATTTAAGTCCCCTTTTTATCTTGAACCGTTAATTACCTTGCTGGGTAAATAAGCTAGTGTTTATGAATATCTATCATGACTGACCCTCCCCGTCTATGCTGTGAGTTACTATTACCATATGACGCATTTAACATTCAAAGAAAATTCATAGGTAGTTTGGCAGCAACTGTAATTGGAGAAATTTTAGATGTTTTTGTAAACATATGTAGTCCGTGTTTGGGCACATTCGGTGTCATGAGCTTAGTGCAATAATATATACTTAGACTTGATGAATGTGTTTCTCTTGTCTACATTACTTGTTTTGGACTTCGGAATATGTACTTAGTCCACCATTACTTCGATCTTGTGGTCCACTTTTAAATACTTCTTGATTTACTGAATCACTACTTGGATTTCGGATGGATTTCGGAAATAACACTTTTAAATGTTGTAACGCTACTTTTCTTCTGAAATATTTCTTAAATTATTTCAATATTGCTTTTTACCTAAACCTATGAATTCACCAACATTATTGTTGACGTTTTAGCATGTATTTTCAGGTTACTATTTTGCTAGTGGAGCATTGGGAGCATTCGAGTCGCGCGGATATATATATTTTTGAAGGCTTAATAACTTGAGTACCATTTGACAAATGTTTTTTTGTTGCATTATAAATGGGATCCTTTGTAAACTCTGATTTTAATATAACGAATGTGAAATTTATCTTAAAACGTCTCTTTTGAGGTCGTTTTCCGTGACTTGTGTTTTGTGCCCTGAAGTAGCACCCCAATGTTACCATTCCGCTGCGTTGTCCTGATTTTTGGGGGTGTTACAATTGTAAATTGATCGGTTTTATGTATAAATTAATTGTTAATTCGGCATCCATGATAAATACATGCAATTTATTATGGAGTGATATGTGATATTAATCTTGTTAATTGTTAATCAGGTTTTTAATACGCTTCGCGCTGACCTGATTCTTCGCTTCTTTGTGCGTTCGATTGGAGTTATCGTGAACCATGACATGTCACTACAGTGTCATTATTAAAGTTTTTTTAAAAAAAAATTAGTGCTACAAAGTTATTTTGCATGCTTCTTTGTACACGTTTTTCACCATTTTTAATCTTTTCCCGCGATTAAATATAATTCCTTATATTTGGAAACACGTTGAATCGTCAAATTTTATAAAGGTAACACTATTTATACATTAAATGTATAAAAAATATGTGATACCATAATAAATAACTTAATTGAGTAAAGTTTTTATTAAAATCTATGATACGAAGATGTATGCATGCTTCTTCGTACATATTTGTCACGACAAATAAAATACCCTTTTTAAATAAGTTATTGCCATCCAATTCGTAAAAACACTTGTAGATGCTTTTTACTATGCGTGAGACGTATATAGATCGTAATCCCAAGGTGATTGTACACTTTTTCGTGAGACGTTAGTGTTACAAATACGTTTTACACATATTCGAGGTGACCCAAACCCTAAACGGGACCCGACCTAGTGACCCAAAACCCCTTACAGACCTCAATCCAGTTGAATAACCGATTACGTATTGACACGAACTCCACTAACCCAATTCAAATAGTGTCGGTTTCGGGTATGAAATTTTAAACCTTGACTCGACCTTGACCCGACCCGAACGTGACCAACCCGACCCGACTAAAGTGATGGATATCCTTTGATTTAAAAAACAACAAACCAAGAAAAAATAGAACAAAAACAACTAGAAAAAAAAAGTTTATAAATTTTTTTCCAAGTAAATGAAAATTCTTCACTTTTGAAGCTATTTTAATTTTCCCCATTTTAGCAATTCATGAAATTTTAAATTCCCCCATTTGTGTTACCAAACAAAATATAGAGAAAATTAAAATGCAAATGCCATAAATTCCCACCCAATATACTCCAACTAAACGGGACCTTATTTATAATCTACGTATATATTGTATTTCAAACTCTGCTACTAATCAAGTATACATAACAATATGTATTGAACAAAATGCAAGTAATCTGCAAATAGTTACACAACCCAACCCGTCACTTTAATATAGTAACAATTTTCATTATAATTAAACATGGTAATTATACTTAGTTTATTTCAAGTTTTGGTTTATAAAATGTATCATCTAAACGAGTGCCTGAGGGCACGAGTTATAAAATACATATGATACTAAAAAAGTCCATAAAATGTCAAAATAGCTTAAGGCAAATGAAATGTTTGTAGGCTGCCTAAAAACCGATCAATACAAAGATATTTCATTTCATATCCTTTTTTTCTCACAATTGGGCTGGCTCATTTTTGTCAATAGCCGACATATGCATAAAGACAAATGATTAAGCATTCTGCATATCATCATAGTAGCAGAAGCAACGGTTGGGCTACGGTAATCAAAAGCCAAGGGCTATTTTTGAAAGGGAATATGTCACACAATAGTAACCAAGTTTCATGAGTGTTCTAATTTAGTACCTCAACTTTATATTAACTATAAAAACCATCAAAATTTTAAAACTATTTCATTCTTATGTAATTTTCTAAAATTTATGTGTTTAAAGTATTCATGTATGCATTAACAATTTCTGTACATTTAGTATTTAAAATAACTCACACCTTTGCCCCTTTGAATTTAACTACTTCTAACCAACTTTATGTACAAACCTTAATGCACAACTAAACATAAAAAAATAGCCACAAAATAATAACCAAGTTTGAAAAGTGTTTCATTATGTAAACACAAAAACATGAAAATTTACACAAGAATGGAATAAATTATAAAACTTATATGGTTTTAGTGAGTGATACAAAGTTTGAGGTATCGAATTAAAACAGATTCTCAAAATTGGTTACTATTTTAAAGATTTCACCCTGCTGAACTTTTTGAAATTACCAAAATAGTTTCCCATTTTTGGTTTTATTCTTTATTATATTGATTAAATTTTATTCATGGATTAATAATATATCTCTGGGAATTTGAGGATTCTTAGTACAAGGTTTTTTTTTCTGAGATAATAGATTTCACTAAAAATTTACAATACAAACAACTACAATAAAAAGGGAAAATAACGTAGCTATACAAGACAAAAGGACATTAGAGTTAAAATAGAGAATAATCAGCTCCGCCGCAACATTCGGGTATCTCCCTCTCCATCGTTAAACACAATAATAAACTTGAAACTTTCCTCATATATTAGAAATTTTATATACACATATTGATTAAAAGCTTATATATTTCGCTAATTAAATTTGATTTAATATAATTAATTCAAACAATTCATTCATAGTTACATTAAAACATTCCCTGAGAGCATTCGTTAGACAAACCCTTTCAAAAAACAAACATGTTTTAACGATTTTAAATGTAATTTCGAGAAACAAAATATTATGGTCGTTTGCAGAACCAACACCAGGATTAACATGAAGTAACAGACAATCTTAAGTGTACCTGACAGTTAAAACCATTAACATTGACTAAAATACTTTCTACCACATAACAATTAAAAAAAATTAAAAAAAAGGGTTTTTCAATAAAATCATAGGTATATGTGTTCTGTGAATTTTTTATTAGTCATGTGCGGATGTTGCATCTATATTGTTTCTAAATCAATCAAGAAGTAAATATGTTGGGTAATTGGATTAGAAGAAATGAAAAATGAAACAATGGAGTGCAAAACATAGCTATTAGAGAGGAGAGAAAACTTTTTTTATAAAACAAGCAACCCAATAATATAAAGGATATTACATGGTGATAGTTAAGGTCAACCAACCTGCATCCACTCCCAAACTCATTGGGAGAAACGTGCTGCGATAGGCATCAGGTTCGCAACGATTACCGACTAAATTTAAAGTTGAGACAAGCGGGAATAAAACAGATGGCAAATTTTCGATACATGATCTAAGTGACAAACCTGCTTGGTACAATGGCCGAGTAAGAAATGTCAAATAACTTGACATAAGAAGATTGAAACTAATAAAAAAATATGATAAAATGAAATAACATCTTTATGGCAAGAGTCTCATACCTTGGCTTTAATGGTGTGCCGATACTCAGGCCAACGAGAGATCAACAGCCTATCGGAATCGTCACTCTAGTTGATGTTGGAATCTTTCTTTAGATGAGGCAGAGAAAGTTACGACCATAAGATTGATTTATTGTGTAGTCAAATGAGCTTATTTTATATTACTACTCATACATGTTGGGGGGTGGAACAATGTATGAGAATAACCAAGTTCTATATGTGTCCATTTGAACATTTTAAAAGAATTGTGAGCATCTTAATGCCCAAAGTAATGCACAAGAACCTCCTCAAGGTCAAGGAAGAGATACAAC
The DNA here is from genome assembly GCA_026074375.1 of Tanacetum coccineum. Taxonomy (NCBI): domain Eukaryota; kingdom Viridiplantae; phylum Streptophyta; class Magnoliopsida; order Asterales; family Asteraceae; genus Tanacetum; species Tanacetum coccineum. Next base: position 15,418 of record BQNB010101270.1, on the reverse strand, counting down.
TAGACCTTCGTGTTGATAACTAACTGTCGCCTTTGCAAAAGACAACTATTAGCCAGGATATACCAAGCTAGAGTATGACCATCATGCTATATGTAATGAACTAACCAAATTCAAATGGTAAAAACAGTTAAACCTCCATGAAAATTCAGAAAGAGCGAACACGCTTAAAATGATATCTAACAACTATAATTACTGTATTGGAAGCTCTAATTGTCGTGTAAAAAAGCAACTACAGTTAATAACACAAAGCGCACACTAATAGATTGGACTAATTCCGTTAACAATCTTAATCTTTTTCATTTTTCATCATATATTAAAACCCAAACTTCTTGCAAAAAGTTTTAACAGTTGCAAGAGCTTTAGACAAGCCTCAAACAAACTTTAGCTCAACATCATAACATCCTCTCCAGAGCTCAAACATCGCTAACCACACCTTAATATCCAGCTTGACAAGCAGCAGCACAATCTTTTTTCTAGATTGGCGATGCACTAGCAGCTGATTTTTTCTTATCACTGATTTTTCCAGATGAGGATGTATAAATCACATGCTTTTTCTTGCAACGAAGCACCAGATTGAGAAAGAACTCCACATGCTATTCGAGATAGAGAAGATTTTTACTTGCAAATTGAGAACAAGCAATAGATTAGAAGCAGTTAATTGAGACACTCACCGCTTTTTTAAGATAGAGACAGATTTTATCTTGCTAGCTTGAGTAGTGAACACCATATTGAAAAACGTTTTCAGCAACACTTGCTTATCCAGCAGGCAAATTGAACCCCACTTCTTTACTAAGATTACAAAATTTCTTTGCAAGACCAGCTCTTTTCCAAATTACCACAACTAGTACCACACCTTTAAAATTAAATTATGACTGGAACAAGCACCCAAGCTGTTTTTCTCATCCCACATCACCATATACACCTCAAAGAAAACTACCCTCATTCAACCCACGGAGTTGTTTGAATTCCCACTGAGATATGGCTTACGTGTCATGATTTGAATTTTCTGAGGACTCACAATTTTCTACGTCAAAATCAGAATCACTGAGAGCTTACACGGAGCATATTCTTCAACTGTTCAATTCAACATCACTTATCACACAAGACGAGAAACTTCACGATAGCTAATTTCCTCAAGCAGTAACTAGCCAGGCTCAAGACCAATGATCAAAACTCTAAAGAGACATATGGAGACTGGAACTAGCATCCGCCATTTGTGTCTACTTGTTTTGACTTCGAGTCCCCTTTTGCAAACTTCCCAACCATTTGTTTTTACGGGAACTAACTACACATCTTTGATAAGATTTGGAGTGGATTGCAATTTGGTAAATGCTATCAATCTTATAGTAACACCGAGTAAAGTGCAATTTGAGAGGTCTGATAAGGCCTTGTGATTTCCACTCAGGCATCACCTAAGGGGTGATTGATACCGATTCATACTTGGAAAATCTTTGAGAAGATCCCGAGGTCATAAGCAGTTTCCTTCAGCTATTTACTTGAACCATGTTGCCATTTTGTTTCCAGAGAAGGCCACTACCCACACCACCAATTACTCTGTCTATATCATCATCATCGTAATTATGTGGGCTCCATGCCAGGTTTGGCATGATTTCATCTGCAAAGAGAAAAAGAATTAAAACCTTTGTAATATAATAGTACTACAAAAGGTACTATTGTGCTGTTGTATTATCTCATACCTTTGTAATACTATTGTATTACAAAGGTATTAATTCTTTTTTTCTTTACAGATGAAACCATGGGAAACCTGGTATGGAGCCCATAAAATTTTGATGTGGATGAAATCCACAGAGCAATGGTGGCATTGGTATTGGCCTTTTTTAGAAACAGAAATTGGCAACACGGTTCAAGTACATAGTGAAGGCCACAGACTACATATGCAAGGGATCTTTCAAAGATTTTAACTGTATAATCGGGTACATCACCCCTTTAGGTGATGACATAGGGATATCAAAGTCCTATCAGACCTCAACCAAATGCACAATACTCTGTTTACTATAAGAATGAAGCATTTACCAAGATTGCATCAACTATAAATCCTAACAAAGATGATGTAGTAAGTTCCCGTAAACAAACGGTTGGGAATTTTACAAAGACTGGAAGTCAAACAAGACTACAAATGAAGAAAGCAAATTCCAGACCGCCATAATCTCAATATCTGATCCTGACCTGGATTAGTTTACTGCTAGAGAAATAAGTATTCCGTGTATAATCAGTCTTGTGTGGTTAAGTGATGATGGAATCTGAAACAGTGAAGAATATACTCTAGACTGAAGTTAAAGGCTCTCAGTTGATTTTTTGATGAAGAAATAGTGAGTCCCAAAAAAATTGAATCATGACACGTAGCCAAACACTGTGGAAGAAAAACAACATCGGGGTTTTGAATGCGGTAGTACTTTGATGGTGTAAATTGGTGATGCGGGAAGAGAACAACAGCTGGTCTTGTACCGTCAAAAATATGTTTTCAAGGTGTTGGTACTAGTTTTGGTAATCTTGGAAAAGAGCTGGTCTTGCAAGAAATTTTGTAATCTTAGAAAAGCAAGTGGGGTTCAATTTGCCTCTGGAAAAGCAAGTGTTGCTGAAACTGTTTTTCAATATGGTGATGCTTCTCAAGCTAGCAAGAAAAAATCTTCTCTATCTACAAAAGCGAGTGGTGTTCAATTAACTGCTTCTCAATCTAGTGCTTGCTTCTCAATTTAGCAAGCTACAAAACATCTCTAACTCGAATAGCAAGTGTGTGTTCTTTTCTCAATCTGGTGCTGCGTCTGCAGAAAAAGCAAGTGGAAATCTACATCTCACTGGAAAATCAGTGATTAAGAAAAAATACAAAGTGCTAGTGCTTCGCAATCTAGAAAAGCAAGTATGCTGCTTCGCAAGCAGGAAAAATCAGTGGTGCTGAAGTTAGAGCAGCTGAGGATGATTAAGATGTTGAGCCTATTTATTGTTTTGAGGCTTGTCAAAGCTCATGCAACTTATTGCAAGAAGTTGGTTTTTATAAATCAAATCGATGAAAAAATGAAAAGATGTGAACCGGAATCTAGTCCATTCTATTAGCGTGTGTTAAAACTGTAGATGCTTTTGTTACACGACCATTAGAGTCTCCAATAAGTCATTATAGTTGTTAGTTATCATTTACGCGTGTTGCTCTTTCTGAATTTTCATGTCGGTTAACCTGTATTTACATTTTAAATTGGTTAGTTCCAATACAAAATCATGACTGGTCAAACTCTAGCATGGTATACCTGCAAAGAAGTATGAAAAAAGAACATTCAAATGCGAGTTAGATTATAAAACACGAAGGTCATAGTTTCCACTCATCCTAGACCTTGAGAGGTTCTGTGGCTTTACTTTGGGCATCAAAGATGCTCACAATATCTTTTTAAAAAGGGTATCCAAATGGACACATTAAGACTTGGCTTATTCTCATACATCACATGTATGAGTAGTAAAAAAATAAGCTCGTTTGACAACAAAAAAATCAATCATATGGGTAGTAACTATCTCGTGCCTCAACTAAAGAAAGATACCAACATCAACTAGAGTGACGAATCGATAGGCTGTTGATCTGTCGTAGAGCCTGAGTATCGGCACACCATCTAAAGCCAAGGTATGAGAATTCTCTGCCATAAAGATGTTATTCATTTTATATATTTTTTTATTAGTTTCAATCTTCTTGTGTCAAGTTATTATGACATTCATACTCGGCAGCACCAAGAGGTTTGTCACATAGATCCTGAAATCGAAAATATGCACATCTGTTTTATTCCCGCTTTCGCTCAACATAAATTTAGTCGAAAATCTTGCGAACCCGATGCCTAACGCCGTCTCCCACCTGAGTTTGGGGTGAAGCAGGTTGGTTGACCTTAACACTCCCATGTAAAAACACTTTTATAATGGTATGCTTGTTTTATAAAAAAAAGTTTTCTCTCCTCTCCAATTACATGTTTTGCCTCCATTGTTTCTCATTTTTCTTTCTTCTAAACCAAATACCACAACACATTTCCTTCTTGATTGATTTAGAAACAAATACTCAACAACCGCAAAGGACTAAATAAAAATTCACAGAACACATCATACCATGATTTTATAGAAACTTATAATTGTTAAGTGGTAAGAACGAATATAGTCAGTGTTAAAGGTTTAACTGTCATGTCACTTAAGATTTTCAGTTACTTCAAGATATCCTGGTGTTGGTTCTGCAAACCGACCATAATATTTGATTACTCGAAATTACATTAAAAATCGTAAACACTGTTTTTTTTATGAAAGGGTTTGTCTAACGAATGCTCTCAGGGAAATGTTTAATGTAACTATGAAAGAAAGTTTGAATTAATTTAATTAAAAATCAAATTTAATTATCGAAATTTATAAGCTTAATCAATATGTGTTATATAAAATTTTCTAATATATGAGGAAAGTTCATGTTTAATAAATGTGTTTAACGAGCGAGAGGATACCCGCATGTTGCGGCGGAGTTGATGTATAGCCGACTCATATTTTCTCTTTTTTATTGTAGCTTGTTTTGTTTCGTAATTTTTATGACATTCTATTATCTCAAAAAAAACCATGTAATAAGATCCCTCAAATCCCCAGAGATAAATATAAATCCATGAATAAAAAATTTAATCAAAATAATAATAACGATAAAACCAAAAATGAAACCTATTTTGGTAATTTCAAAAAGTTCAAAGGGTGAAAATCATTAAATAGTAACCAAGTTTGAGATATGTTCCAATTTGATACCTCAAACTTTATATCAATCACTAAAACCATCAAAGTTTCTAATTTATTCCATTCTTGTGTAATTTTCATGTTAGAGTGACTTGAATGAAACACTTTTCAAACTTGGTTATTATTTTGTGGCTAATTTTTATGTTTAGTTGTGCATTAAGGGTTGTACATAAAGTTTGTTAGAAGTAGTTAAATTCAAAGGGTGAGTATTTAAAAACTAATGAAACAACATGTTAAGGCATACATAGAATACTTTAAACATAAAAATTTTAGAAATTACATAAAAAGGAAAAAATATTAATATTAGTATGGAGGTGTGTGGCTGGAGGTGTATTTAGTTTTAAAAGTTTGATGGTTTTTATAGTTAATATAAAGTTTGAGGTACTAAATTAGAACACTCATGAAACTTGGTTACTATTGTGTGACATATTCCCTTTCAAAAATAGCCCTTGGTTTTGCTTCTGTACTATGATGATATGCATAATGCTTAATCAATTGTCTATATGCATTATGTCGGCTTACTAGAACAAAAATATGAAGCCCAGCCCAAATGTGAGAAAAAAATGGAAAAGAAATGAACAATCTTTGAGTATTATCGGTCGCAGCCTACAAACAAATCATTACCTAACTATTATGACATTTTTTAAGTGACTTTTTAAGATATATAAGAAATTTTAACTCGTGCCCTCAAGGCACTCGTTAGATGATCCCTTTTATAAAACCAAACTGAAATAACTAAGGTATAATTACCATGTTTAAATATAATGAAAATGTTACTATATAAAGTGCGCGGTTGGGTAACTATATGATTACTTGCATTTTGTTCAATACATATTGTTATGTATACTTGATTAGTAGCAGAGTTTGAAATACAATATAACGTAGATAATAATAAGGTCCCTTTATTTGGATTATATTGGGTGGAAATTTATGGCGAATTTGCATTTTAATTTTCTCTAAATATTGTGTTTGGTAACACAAATGGGGAATTTAAAATTTCATGAATTGCTAAATGGGGAAATTAAAATGGGTTTAAAAAGTGAATAATTTTCATTTAGTTGGAAAAAAATTATAAATTTTTTTCTAGTTGTTTTTGTTCATCTTTTCTTGGTTTGTTAAAGTCAAATGAAATCCATCCTTTAGTCGATCGGGTATTTCACGTCGGGTCAGGTCCAGTCGAGTCCAAATTAAAAACTACATAGCCCGAAAACCCCCCCGACCCCTATTTGAATTCGGGTTAGTAGAGTTCGTGTCAATTCGAATCGGTTCAACTCGGATAGAGTCTGTACGGGTTTGGGTCAACTCAGGTCGGGTCCGTTAGGGTTTGGGTCACCCCGAATATGTGTAAAACGTAATAAAATTGATTTTTTTTATCATTCTTTATATAAAAATTTTAAAAAATTTATTTTAAAAAGATATTTATTTGGGTCAGTCGGATAGGACCCGAAACCGAGTTACCAAAATTTTCAACCCCGATAACCCAACCCTATTTAGTACTCGGTTACCCAAAAAATTATTTACCCGCGTAACCCGACCCGAATAGGCTTAATCGGGGTCAGGTCGGGTTTTTTGAAACCCCTATCCGTCCCTCCCTAAAAAAATGTAATAATAAACAAAATGGCAGATTTCAAAAAATTATAAAATTTTGTCAACCAAACATGCGTAGGCATTTTAAATTCTGGAATTTTAAATTCTCATGAAATTAAATTTCTTAGAATTTGAAATTCTAAAATTTCAAATTAATGAACCAAACGCACCTTAGTTATTTTCTTAAATATTAATGTAACCAAAATAGAAGTTTATACAGGTTTTGGGGAACACCTCTGAAAAAAAAAAAAAAGGATGTGAACAAACAAACAACATGATTTATACTAATTTTTGATCCGATCAGAGTACAAATGTAGGAAAACCATAGAAATGGTGACAACGATTCCGATTAGTGCCTGATGTTTTGATCATGGCTTGCAAACCATTCGAACAACGAACCATTTTATAATTTATGTATTTTACCCTGCTATCCTTCATTATCATACACAAAAACAATTCAAGACCAATCGATGCACGTGAAAACGATACAAAAAACCCGTCAATAAGTACCCGTTAGTGATTTTTTTAGTTAAGGGCCAACGTGAAAAAAGGGAAATTTTGAAATTATTAAAAATACCCATGGTCAAAAATCAAACAACACCACTACGATAACGCGGCACGAGGGACCAAACGGGTAACAAAAATCAACTTTAGAAATTAACGACATCGACCTCGGTTATCTAGAGACTGAATTCGCAATCAGACTTCAGTTCAGGGACCAACAGTGTAATTTACCCTAAATAAAATATAAGATGGGTTTATAAAGAAAAGTGAAAAGAAAAAGTAAATAATAGGAATCCTAGGATATAAAGTATGGGAATGTTGTTCCTTGGATTCATATCCTTGTGGGTTAAAATATAAACCCTAAACCCTAGCAAGGTTCATTTTCTGACTGGCTGTTGGTTGTTGGATGGAAACAGAGGAAGAAGCATATGTATTTGAAGGAGAAGGATAATATATAATGGAATCCGAAGAATCCGATGAAGAGGAAGCCGAACAACTAGAAGAGATGAGGGACCAGTAATGACCAGCTAGAGCCTAGAGGGGTCTAGATGGTGTTACAGTTCATGGGGTAATGTGCATCGATGATGGTATCATTAATTAAAAGAATCAATGTCCACAGGCTGATTGCTCCATTGGCTTGAAACCTTCCACTACGCATGGAAAACATCAAATTTGGTACATTCTTTCTTTCTTTTAGTTTATATATAACATGCTGCTTGCTTAGTTTACCTTTTAATTTGGTACACTTTATTTGACTTTTGGTAAATCATACCAATGAGCCCAATTAAATGTAACATATAGTCTTGTAGACTTTATAAGTCAAACAACAATACACTAAAGTTGACTTTATTAGTCAAACAAATTAACACATTCATCCGCAACAATATGACTAACAACCGAATCTATTCATTTCATCAATCAATACAAAACCACATTCATCCACAATACCATAACCCATTACCTACTAAGAACATTTACCCAAAATCTAATATGTATTCGACCAAGTTCAACCCAAAAAGCAACTACCTTAAAGCTTCACACTGTACAGTATACGTAAAACCTAAACATAACCCACCTGATGATGAGATATTTCATCAACTTCAGTTGCTTTTCTTCAACCATAGCAATGATTTCTTCAAGCTCATTACGTGACCTCAACAAACCAGGGATAATCAGAACAGACCTTTGACACATTGGTGCATCAAACCACCGAAGGAAGTTGTTACAGGTTGGACTCTGAAAATAAAAGAAAAATGATGTCTAAATAAATAACCAAAATGATTTGTTACATATTTTTTGATCCGATCATACTTACAAATGTAGGACAACCATAGAAACGGTGACTAGGATTCCGATTAGTGCATGTTCTGATCACGGCTTTGCAAACCACGCGAACAATGAACCATTATATAATTAGTGTGTTTTACCTTGCAAATCATCATTTATAATACACATAAACGATTCAAGGACCAATGGTGCACGCAGAAAACGAAAAAAAAACCCAACACCCATTGGGATTTTTTAGTTAGGGACCAACGGTGAAAAAAGGAAAATTTGAAATTATTAAAATGCCTATGCTCAAAAAGTCAAACTAACACAAGTTACGTATAACGGGGATCGAGAGACAAAACGGGTAACACAAATCGACTTTAGGGATTAATGACATCGACCCAAGTTATCTAGAGACTGAATTCGCAATCAAACTTCATTTCAGCGACCGTCGTTGTAATTTACCCAAAATAAAAAAAACATGTTATTTGCATGTGTACTAAGGGTCGTTAGGATTTGGATTTGAATTTGAATTTGGATTTGGATTTAGATTAGAATTGGAATTTGGATTTAAATTTGATGTGAGAGAAAGAAATATATTATAAAATGATATAAATAATTAAAAAAATATAAAAAAGATGAGTGAGAAATATTAGATTATTAGTGAGGTAGAGAGAGTTGATAAAAATGTGTCACACTTTTATCAAATACCACCCTCCCACCTAAGATTCGGTACAGTTACATATTTATGAATGATAGTATTACTTTGACTTACCAAACAATTGCTATAAGCAATGAATGTATTCCTTTGGGTCAACAACCCTCAACCAAATGGGCCTAAGTACACTATGTATTTTGCAAACAACGAACTGAGGTCTAATGTGATGTAATTAAGGTTACATGGGAACTCTAATGACTCTAAACCCACAACCAGGTTCGGGTCTTTACTCTATCTTTTATTAAGCCTGCATAGCATAAATCTGGATTCATGAGCGATCGTTTTAATAAGCCCATATTTCACACCTGTTTATAAACTAGTCGTAAATGGGATGAGGCTTAGGTTGGGGCTGGAGCTGGGGATAGGGCTTATATGTACCATCAACTTGTTCACATATAAATTGTTTTAAGCTTTGTGTGTTTTATTAGTTTGTATAATGCGTATAATAACATGTACTTTTTATTTTAAGGTTGTTTTAAAAATAACATTAATCACTTTGTTTAATATTTTTAATTACTTTATACTTTGGATTTTGTTGTGGCTTATTTACATTGTTCAATATGAAAATACTGTTATACTTTTGAGTAACGTGGTATTCTAAGAAGAGTATTAAGTATATGTGTTGATTTATGTGCATTAAATAGTTGTAAACCTACTTTTCTAACTTGTATTGTTATTACTTAGAAAATATTTAGTTGTGTTCTAATTGGTTGTGTTAAAATTGATTGTACAACATATTATGTTTAGAAATATATTAGAACCACATAATTTATAAAAACAAAATCTATAAAGTATGATATTATTTGGAAAAAAAGGAGATAATACCACATATAACATGCCAACTCATTTTATGATTTTGTTTTTTACAAATTGGGTGATTCTCCAATGCCTCTTATGTTTATTTATATGAAGTTTTTGATGTTTTGGTGTATTTAATGATCACAAATGTCTTTTAGCATTATAAGTAGTTACAATATGTGTGTGACAAACGAAGATAGTAACATAGAAACTAAAAATTAGACGGGAGGGTACCTAACAAGTTTAAATCTGGTATAAAAAAACATCTAAGATCATTAGAACCCAATGTAGAATACTTGTAATCTATAAACACACAAAGAACTATGAAGAAATCTAGAGAGAGAAAGGTTAGGAGGAGGATTTTAGTGAGAGAAAGTAAAACAAGAATGCAAAATTAGATTATGAGAAAAGAAACAATCAACCAACACCCTCTCCATGTGTGGAGAGGGTATTTATACAAACAACCTAGGCCGGCCATGGGCTTGTCCATGGGCTTTTTCCTAAGCTAGCCTATTTAGTTACCAAATATTACTATACGAGCTATCAAACGATATAATGGAAGTGGCCGATACTTTTCGTGATCCTAACAATCTCCCCCTAAGGGAGGTCACTCCATTTTACTAAAACTTAAACCAAGCATTCTATGCTTTGTCTTTAGTCTTGTGCTCGCAGACTTGTTTTCTTTACTTCATCTTGTGAATATGATATAGTGATCTTTGACTTTAGGCTTTGACTTGTATCTTGGACTTGACATGAATGTGATCTTGAACTTCTTAAGATCATCAACTAAGCATAATCTCTTTACGCCGTCTTGTAATCTTGCCATCTTGTGATCTTGTGACTTTGGACCGACATGCTCATACCTTTCTTTAACTTGAAAAATTCGTGAATTCATCTTTCTTGAGGTTCTTTAACTTCAATACTTTGTCAATTCAAGAAAGACGTTCGGTATCAGAGTAGCGCAAGACTTTTGAAACATGTACTTAAGCTTTCATAATGTTGTTACATCTGTTGGTCGGGTATGAGCATGTGGCCATGGATATGACTCGTTAGGATGGATGCTACCACCATCAGGAATACCTGCAGGTTTAGGTTAGCAATAATCAACAGATATAGATGAGAGTCTCTTTGTCACTTCATCGAATATGGTTGCAATAACCACGGTTCCACGTTGATCAGTATAAATACTGTCTGTGATTAGATAGAATTCCGAAGAATCTTCTTGACAGAGTTTCACAACTGTACTAGCCTTTCTTAATACTGAAGCGTCTCAAAGCAGACAACACGGTATGAGTGAATCGGTAAATTACTATCTTCCCGATTAAGTCGTCAATTTATGTTCAGCCTTCTTATGTGCAGATACCCTTGTGAGGCTTCCCATGGACATAAGATTGAAAATTGATTTAAGAAAATCAGTCGGTGTGTTAATATGCAAACGGTTTTGTAACACACCAATAGTTTTAACTTTTCAAAATTCATACGTCAATTCATAAGCTGGACCGAATCGATATCCAGTGTCACAAGTTTGATCCATATAGGATCTCACAAGTCACCTACCAAGAGCTTGTTTGATGTTGGCTCATGTAACACCCCCATTTTTACAATATAGCAGCGGAAGCTAATCTGGGGTATTACTTCATGGATACAACAATCATAATCATAGAAAATGACTTAAAAGAGACGTTTTTGGAAAATTTAGTTATCATTCATTATAATCAGAGTTTTTACAAAATGCAGGTCCCACAATCTAAAATATAAAGTGTGAATGATAACAGTTCAGCTATCTTCAAGTCCATGACACTCAGTGCCGTAAGTTGCTTAATTACCTAAGATAAACATGCTAAAAAGTCAACATAATGGTTGAGTGAAATTCATAGGTTTGATAAATAGTTTGAATATAAGTCATAGTGTAATAATTGTATAAACACAATTATCATAGAAAATGGTATTGTTATTATACACCCGTTATTAGTAATAATTGAAACGAATATAATCATCATAGGAACAGTGTATTATTGCGTTATTGTCTTGTTTGGTCTGTTTGGTCTGATTGATCTGATTGGTCATGTTCCTTGCCTAACCTCATGGCACCAACACATTATCATTCAAAGTCAATTTAATGACTTGAAGAGCTCATAATATCAACATATTAACATCCCAAAGTCAATTTAACGACTTGAAGTCAATTTAATGACTTGTAGGATTTATAATATTAACACATTAATATCCAAAGTTAATTTAATGACTTGAAGTCAAAGTTAACGACTTGTATGATTTATACTATTAACACATTAATATCTAAAGTCAATTTAACGACTTGAAGTCAAATTTAACGACTTGTAGTATAGATAACTTAGACATCAATTATAATGATATGTCAGGATATCATATAATTTGGAAAACACTTGTATTCGTAATTTATAGTAGGTATCCCCCTCACGAGTTTATGAAAAGATTGAAATGTGAGGCTATGAATTCACTAAGTCTTTGAAAAGTAATCACATTGTTATAAGATAAACGAGTATGTAAAAGAGTTTGTAACAAGCATGTATCCCCCTATATAAAATAAGTAAAGGCGAGGTTATGAACTTCACTAAGTCTTTGAAAAGTAATCACATTGTTATAAGATAAACGAGTATGTAAAAGAGTTCATGTATCCCCCTCGCGGGTTTATAAAACATGTAAATAAGTAAAAGCGAGGCTATGAACTTCACTAAGTCTTTGAAAAGTAATCACATTGTTATAAGATAAACGAGTATGTAAAAGAGTTTGTAACAAGCATGTATCCCCCTCGCGGGTTTATAAAACATGTAAATAAGTAAAGGCGAGGTTATGAACTTCACAATATCGGTTTTAAGTACTTGTGTATATTAAAAACAATTGAGCATGTATCCCCTTCGCGGGTTTATAAAGCATGTAAATAAGTAAAAGCGAGGCTATGAATCTCACTAAGTCTTTGAAAAGTAATCACATTGTTATAAGATAAACGAGTATATAAAAGAGTTTGTAAACAAGCATGTATCCCCCTCGCGGGTTTATAAAACATGTAAATAAGTAAAGGCGAGGTTATGAACTTCACCTGATAGGTAGATGCAATAAATATTTCAGAATGAAAGCTGACGACCTTATCACAATCTTAACGGGGGAAGGTTGATATAGCAAAATGATAGTAAACAGCCACGTCATGCAACCTGAGTAAATATGTCAAGTCTTAGGTAGATTGTACTCTAGAACTTTGGTTCAGAGAGTCTAATATTGTTATGAGTTTGATTGGAAAGTTTGGAATTATTGTATCACCGTTCGGGCCATCATAATTCAGAAGTCATTCAGTAAACGTTTGAGGAGCTAGGGCACTTTAAATCGTAAACCCAACAACTCACAATAGACATTTATAAGTTATAATAAACTAAAATATGAAGATTTAACGCAACGCAAGTTTAAAATAACGATTCGTTAAGCTAGGAAGCAAAACGGGTCACATTAGGGTTTTAAAATGAAAACGCACGGGTTTTAAGTTCAAATTCCTTCAATAATTAATAGAGTGGTTATTTTACCATAAGTTAAGCATGCTAGGATAGATTATAACAACATTTAACCATTATGACATTTAGTTTTAAGAAAAACGCGAAATTAGGGTTTCGGGCGTACGGTTTTGGATCAAAATGGAAAATGAGCATGAATTGAGTTATGAAATTTTAACAAGAGTTTATGTATGATCATATGAACATTATAAGGGGGTAGTAGTAGGTATGAAGATGATAGAACCTGGGTTTGAGCTTATAGCTTGAAAACGGGTCGAAATCAGGACTTTTAGCTTCGTACGCCTAGAATAACGACTCCCGGACTTCTTTTCTTGGTTTCTTTTGCTTCACTTCTGTTCTTGGGACTTCTTAGGATCTCTTAGAATTCATATTGAGCAAAGGATTGCTGCTATGATGGGTTATAGAGGAGGAAGTGGGGGATGAATGAAAATGAAGGCATAACATCCCTATATATAGTATTTTCGAAACTTAGGGACCAAGGAGACTTTGTAATCTGGTTTGGACATGTAAGGGGTCTAGATTATGATGTGTAGAAGCTATTAGGTGAGTTGTATAAGCTAGAAACTAGCTTTGGTGTGTTGGTTTGTTCCTAGTATGTCGCGGCTAAAGAAAGGAGGCAAAGAGGTGATGTGGTTCATTTTAAGACCAAGTATACACTAGATATTTGTTGTAGCTGCTGAGTAAGCTACTTAGGAGCACATGTAGGTGAGTTATTTTGCAAAAAGAGCCTTTAAAATGGGTCAATTTGCAAAAGAATGGGTCGCAGGTTATTTTGAGTCTTCTAGGGCTCGAATTGTTTTCTTTGGCTTATATTTCGTGCTAATTGATCATGGAAGGATAGAAATATGTTCTCAAGGTTTGTATCAAGGTTTATCAATGGAAATTCACAAGTGGTTTGGGTTAAAGTGGGCCAAAATTGAGTAAATAAGGTCGCGGGTTCACATGGGGCTCGCTAGGGTTTCTTTAGGGTTTTTGAGCTTATAGTTCATGTATATTGCCAAAATAAGGATAGATCATGGATTTTAAAATTATATAATGAGTTTACAATGACACTTGATTGATTGTTTGAGATTAAAATGGTTAAAAATGAGTAAACGAGTCAAATGATCCATTTAGGTACGTTTAGGGTTTCTCGGATTCAATTTTTGTATAAAGGATATGAGATGATGAAATAATGATTAAATAGGATTGACATAGTTGTAAAATAAGTTATTACAACTTATTTGAGTGTTGGTTGAGGTTTAAAATGGATAAAAACGAAGAAACGGGTCATAGTGTAGTATTTAACTCGGGTTAGGGTTTCTGACTTTCGTTTCTTGTAATTTCATGAAATGAGGAAGAATATGGATTATAAATGAAGTATATGACTTGTTTGTAACTTGTTCTTGATGGGTTGTACAAGATTCTTAGGAAAACGGAGGTACAATGGCTATTTTGGATATCATGCATTAATGACTTGTACATTGTGCTTTGAAAGCTTGTACTTGACTTAGATGGAGTTTATATTTCAAATGAAATGTTATCTTACTTGTATATATGCTTTAGTAGCTTGTACATTCACTTTAGATATTAAACCTTTATGGAATTAGGGTTTAGAGGTATACGATAACGGTTTAAAGCCCGTTTTGATATAACGTTATGAATGGTACATTATAGGAATAATGTACTTTGTAATAAGGATATGATGATATTGACTTGACATATTGTGATGTTTGCTTGACATATATGAAGATAGGATGGCCATAGATAGGTTGCGTGAGCTTGTCTACTTTAGTTATGCAAGTTACCTTGCATAATGAGATATTGACAATGCAAGTAATGTAATAAAGCGAAAAGTTTCCCCGTATAATTGTGATAATAGTAAAATAGGTTCTGCATTTGACGAAAATTCTTGGGTTGTTATAGTCTCCACCCCTTACAGAAATCTCGTCCCGAGATTTAGTTAAAAGTTGTAGTGAATAGATGTAGGTATTGGGCATAAATTTTGTTTTTTATGTTAGGCTAATCAAGGTCACAAGTCCATGTGTGTGATGCATTTATAATTATGTTGCGCATCATAATTATAATTACCTCTTTTTACACGTCTACTTATTTTTAAGACCACACCTTTTGATGACAGCCAATAGAATTTCTCCAGATCCTGATAGAACCTGGGTAGATGTAATACTTCTATTTAAGAGACCTGTAGGTTATGGGCCTACCACGCTTCCGTTGAGCTACTCTGATCATAAAGAATTGTTATTCATTAACT
>BQNB010101269.1:0-12841 GCA_026074375.1 Tanacetum coccineum | reverse complement strand
GAATGTTACAGCAGGCTGTAACAATGCACACAAACACACAATATGCAAAATATACAGTGCAGGAAATCAAACACACAAACAAGCACACAAATATGCAATTTAAACTAAACTAAAACACTAATAAATAAGAATTAAATAACGTCACTCCCCGACAACGGCGCCAAAAACTTGATGTGTCGTTGTGTAGGTGTTATTTTATGTATCAAGTTTTACTATTTATTTTATGCCGACTATACCTAAAAACAACATTCTAACAGGCAGTGTACCCGATCAAATGTAGATTAGTTGGTAAATAGGGTGTCGATCACTAAGAGCGAGAGCGTTAATATCTAATTTATTAGTATTTTAGTTATCTATCTAATTCATGCAAAACCTAAAGTAATGATAAAGGGGGGTTTCAGCCTGAGAGACTGGCATGATTTTGGTGTTTAATCTAAGGGTTTGATGACAATTAACACACACAAGTTGATAGACAAAAGATAAAGAAGAGGTCAAGCCTTATGTAAGGAGAACAATATTAGTCATGTTTAATTAAATAGAACATTGGTTTGTTTATTTAGTGCAATGACTGCTTATCTCAATAGTGGAATTTGGTAAATTAGTATAAGACATGAGTAACCCTGTCACGATTCCCATGTTCGCTAACTATATTCCGTTTGTAAATTATAATCTATCTTAGGTGTTCAATACTTTTTATCTTATTAAACCCTAGCCTATTAGGACTTTACCCACTTACTTACAGATATGGAGAGCTATCCCGGACTCTTAGACTACGCCCATACAACACCGAAGTTGTAGCGCATTAAATATGTAGGACTAGACCCAGTTGAATGATATGTCGCATATTAGCATGTAAACGAGTATAAATTATTAAACATAATAAACAACCAATGATAAATTAAGACATTCGATAAACAAACCAAACATTATATTTTCATAAACATGGCTAATACATTATATTGGCTAAATGTATTAGCCAATAGTCATTGTGACAATACACAAAATCATAGATGAACGATTAAACATAATGCTAACCGAACGCGTATAGTGGAGTGTAGAGATTACAAGAGTTCTCCCATGGATTGTAACACTTTGTAGGACCTTCTTGGCTTCTTCAAACTTCTGAGAATCAAACTTGGTGGTAAAAGCATACCTACAACTGAATGTAGGGTCTTGTATTTATAGGCTCTTGAATGGAAGAAAACTGGTAAGTATAACTTACCCATTAATGGATAATTAATACATTTGACCGAATAAATATACACTTTCCATGTATCTTCCATGACCATTAATTATCTGATCAGGGTCTTGATACGGCGTATCTGTTGAGGTGGATACGGCATATCGGGTTGTCTGTGTGGAGTGTGGTCAAAGACTTGCCATATTTACGTATGTAGGCATTTACTTATCATAATGGAAAAATAATTATTTGACCAATCATCATAATGATGATTTCATTACCTCTTTTTTTTGGAGTGTAATAACTCCTCTTCACTGTCATTAATCTTCGGTTATGCTGTGAAGTATACGCGTGGATACGCCGTATCCTCTGTAGTGGATATGGCGTATTATCTTGGATTCATTTTCTTCTCTGTTGACCAAAGTATCATATACGGCGTATCGTTGATGTGGATACGACATATTCTTCAAAGTCAGATAATGGTATTTTAGTCCGTAAAGTCTTGGATACGACGTATGCTTCTAGAATGATACGCCGTATAGGATGTCAGAATCAGTAGACTTTCTTGAACTCTTCGTTTATGCTCCAAAATGCGTGCCTTTTATACAAACTTCACAAAGTACTTCATAATTACTGAAAATAATAAATATAAGCAATTAAATACCAATTCTTGCAATAATTATATAAAATGGGTAATTTATACGGGATAAATAATTCTATAAAATAGACGTTATTTGATGTCATCAAATATCCCCCTACTTGAATCCTACTTGTCCTCAAGTAGACTTTTAGAAAGGTTTATGAAAACGTATCCCAACCGAGGTCAAGGATTTTTTTTACTTTAAGCACTTTTTATTTCTAACCACATGCACAAAACCAAGCACCTCACGAAATATGGGAATAAAACACTCAGATCACTCAACTAATCTAGGGTGTAACATTTAAGTAGTATGCTCAATTGCTCGGTCGTGATTAGCTTCGTATCATAGGATTGGCAAGGATACACATCTCCACCTCTAAATCTAAGGAGTAACAAGTCAAAAGGTAGATTGGGTATTTATTAATAGGCTCATGTTTAATCATTCTTTTTAGGATGAAGAATGATATAGGGTGTGGAGCTTCTGACTTTCACCAAAGGTCGTCGTCAAACAAGGCAGATGAGACATGCATACATGGCGTGGTAACAGGAATATTAGAATCATAAGAGGATTCTGACACAGGAGGTGGTGTTCGTAGTGGAGACAATGGTGGTGGGGATGCAGGAAGTGGTTCCTCCTCCTTATTGTCTACGTCTATTTCAGGATCCTCTTCCTCTTCCTCTTCATCTAAGTCCATTTTGGGATCCTCCTCTTCATCATCTAAATCTTCATAAGGTTCCTCTTCATCATCATAATCGACGGCATCAAGATAGTCATTGTCGAGTTCGGGAGGGTTTGGTGCAAGAGGTGGTTCAACTGGTAACTGATCGGGTATAGCGAGAACATGTTCGGGAGAAGCGGGTGCAGACATGATGTCTACAAAAAGGTATATGTGCTCGTAATTAGTTAAATATTTATATGAATAAAAATAGTGATGTGTCAAAGAATATGTATGGCACACGGAATGTGAAGACGATAATGAGTGAAACGGTTTAACTGTAAATAGTAGTTATAGTTTAGGTATAAAATGCAACCCAGTTCTCTATAACTGTAGCTCTGGTACCAATCTGTAACACCCCTAGTTTTAAATAGCAGTGGAAGCTAGATGAGGGTATTACTTCATGACACACTATACAAGTTACAGAAAACGACTCTAAATGAGACGTTTTGAAATACGTTATCATTTGAATAATACAAAATATCAGAGTTTGATACAAGGTTCAACAAGTTTCATAATGTACATAAAAATTTTAAAGCTTTATCGAACGATAATGTTATGCAAGGTCTTCAAAACTTTTCCGTGCGCCTTCAGTGTATGCTCGTTTATACCTTAAGGACCTGAGATAAAACATGCCAAAATGTCAACCTAATGGTTGAGTGAATTCATAGGTTTATGTAATGGACAATCAAGTTTTCAAAGTTATAGTAACAATTGCAACGAATACAATCATCATATAAATAGATATTATTGCATCTAAGCTCATGGCACTCAAAACTGACAGTATATATCAATAATGATATATAGGATAATAATGGCCCCGTGTAGGTAATTGCCATATACCTAGAGTTACAAATATAGTGCGTTTGGTTACCTATCTGGCTAACACAAACGGGATTCGTCAATCCCGATAGGCCTATCCACAATATTCGCATTCACACACAAGTGATTAATGGTCCATGATGTAGGGGACATGAAGGGACTTAGACACAAGCAAAATATTTTCAAGAAAACATACAATTTTGAAATTAATTGTAAGAGTTTATAAAAGAATTAAATAAAGTTAGGGCTATGAACTCACCGTAGTGATCAGTAGTGGAGTATAACGATAGATAGTGTATTGCGAGATCACAAGCTTTAACGATGACCTACCAAAGTATAATGATCGTGTCTTAGAATAAGGTACAATAATATAAAGTTATTGACTTTGATTATAATGTTGTACATAGATTCTTAAATTTATATTAATGAAGTATCCCTAAAGTTTCGTTTGGCTATTTGCCTTTTATAAATAACATCATACTATCGTCTGGGCTATCATAATTTAGAGGTCATGTAGTGAAGGTATGAGGAGCCAGGACACTTTAAATCATAAATCTATAACTCGCTGATACGACACCCTAGAGAGGCCTCATATGATTATGAAATTCCTTATTAATATTGTACTTGGTATTTATAAGTTATATGTGAAAGAGTAATTAACAAGACAAATGTTTTATGGAAACGTTCGTTATGTTTCATTAAGGACTCTGTAAAACGTGAGTGACATAGAAGTGGTATAAGTGAAAATGGTTCAAAATGGTCGATACATCATTAAAGATCATGGCTGTTTTTGGACAACCAACATCAGTCCCGGTGAGATGGCCGTCATTTTCAAACCGTAATTCCAATTAAGCTCAAACTAGTGAGCATGGTTAGATATTTGAGTCATCTACAACTTTTTGTTTTACATAATTAGGGGTCACTATACAAAAATCTAGAGATAATAGCCATTTACTACAGGTGTGCAGAATCTGCGCACCTTTGACATTTCGACTATAACTAATTCATCAGACATCGTATCGGGTCGAGCCACCCGGCAAAATGATCATAAGGGATAGGGCTATATCCACATATTCCTAATACCCAAAACCTATTGATTTTCCACAATATCTCAATGTTTGCTACTGGTCTAAAACAGAATTTACCACCATTACCTAAAGCTTGTTTAGCTTGCATTTTTATGATTTAACAAGTATGTACAACACATAATCATGTCATATTACTTATAAAACTTGCACAAGGTATGTAGTATATCAAAAGGAAAGGAAAAACATGAAATCTAAACATAGTCTTACAAATTTTTAGATGGAAACACAAGAACCACTATCCTAAGTCTTCTAAACACCAACTTAATCTTCAATCTTCAACCAAACTTGTTATAACCTTAGAGAGTTCTTGTACTTAGCCTACTAGTTTAGCCTTTAATCTTGTGTGTCTTTTATATCAATCTTGAAATCTTCAAAGCAATACTTGGACTATGTAATACACACCTAGGTCTTCATCTTTATAGTATATTTTGGAGCTTGAATTAAAACTTCAATGGTGGTGGTGAATATGTTGTGTATGGATGAGAGAGGAGAGAAACAAGAGATATTTCTTTTTTATATGGAAAGTATCTTAATGGTGAAGTTAGAAATTTATATGCTTAAATGTGGCATGCTTATGTGTCTTAATATATGACTTGGTAGGCTTAAACAAAGCCATGTGGCCTTATGACTAGACATACACACCACCTCAAGCTTGAGGTGTGTGTTGATTTGCTTCATTGTGAAGTTATTGAGGTGTATGTTGATTTGCTTCATTATGAAGTTATTGAGGTGTGTGTTGATTTGCTTCATTGTGAAGTTATTGAGGTGTGTGTTGATTTGCTTCATTGTAAAGTTATTGAGGTGTGTGTTGATTTGATTCATTGTGAAGTTATTGAGGTGTGTGTTTATTTGCTTTATTCTGAAGTTATTGAGGTGTGTGTTGATTTGTTTCATTGTGAAGTTATTACCCTACGGGGTATAATTTGATTCCGGTAATTACTAATGTTAAGTCGTTAAGTCACGAAACTTAAAGTCGGGTAACATAAAAGTACTATGCTTACAAGAATGTTAAAACTTATCAATATATTCTAATTAAGTATATTAGATGAGTTATAAGTTTAACAGAGTATATAGACGTTGTTAAAACCTATAAATGTAGGTTTAAATTTGCGTAAAATGTAAAACGTACAATGTTTACATAAAATAGCAAAATAGCAATAGTACATATGAAATATGACTATAAGAAAATAAAATGTCTAGAACACCTAGAGTAATCATAGTATAATAGTGTTTACGATTTAAGCTTAGGTGATTGAATTTACATAATTACTTATAAAAGTAATATCATTTAAAATTAAGATAATAATAAGTGAAAACGAATAGTTAAATATTAACCTGAATTATACAAGTTGCTACAGTATGGCAAATGTTTAGGGCATCTGTTTTAAATGATTTAGAGCATCTATTAGAGCATCTGTTTGGTTCAGCTGTTTATGCAAATGACTAGAAATAATTGAATTGTCCCCAAGTAGTTGCTGGTGTTTGGTTTCATATAGGTGATTGTGATATACCTGATATGGATTTCAATAAAAAAATTGTTTTGAGTGTTCCTGAAAGGGACTCATAGCATACAGTGGGAAGAATAAGAAATGATGAGTGTGCATATGTTTGTTCAGTTTAATGTATATGTTTGTTTAGTATAAGGCTTGTGCTTGTTTAGTTTAAGTCATATGTGGGAATACATTGAGGCATCTGTTTGTTTATTTAAGGCATATGTGTGAATATCTTAAGGCATATGTAATAAATTAAAACCATTTGTTTGTTAAATTTAAGGCATCTATTTGTTAAATTTAAGGCATCTATTTGTTAAATTTAAGGCATCTGTTTATTTATTTAGTTTAATGCATATGTTTGTTTAGACCCAGTTGAATGATAGGTCGCATATTAGCATGTAAACGAGTATAAATTGATAAACATAATGAAAAACCAGTGATAAATTAAGACATTCAATAAACAAACCAAACATTATATTATCCATTAACTTGGTATATAACTATAGGTATTAGCCAATAGACATTGTTAACAATACTACGAATCATAGCGAATGAAAGATTAACATAATGCTAACTGAACGCGTATAGTGGAGTGTAGAGATTACAAGAGTTCTCCCATGGATTGGAACACTTTGCAGGACCTTCTTGGCTTCTTTAATCTTCTGAGAATCAGACTTGGTGGTAAAAGCATACCTACAACTGAATGTAGGGTCTTGTATTTATAGGCTCTTGAATGGAAGAAAACTAGTAAGTATTAATTACCCATTAATGGCTAATTAATACATTTGACCAAATAAATATACACTTTCCATTGTTCCCTTCACTATTGACTTTTATTTATTATGATCAGTGGTCTCGATACGGCGTTATCTGTTTGAGGTGAATTACGACGTATTCTTTCAAAGTCAGGCAATGGTCTTTTAGTTCATCAAGTCTTGGATGCGGCGTATGCTTTAGGGAATGATACGCCGTATATCATGTTAGAATCAGTAGACTTTTCTTGAACTCTTCGTTTATGCTCCAAAATGCGTGACTTTTGTACAAACTTCACAAAGTACTCCATAATTACTGCAAATAATAAATATAATCAATTAAGTACCAATTCTTGCAATAATTATATAAAATGGGTAATTTATATGGGATAAATGATGCTATAAAATAGACGTTATTTGATGTCATCATTTCTTTAGTGTTATATAAATGAAGTATCCCTAAAGTTTCGTTTGGCTATTTGCTTTTTATAAATAACATCATACTATCGTTCGGGCTATCATAATTTAGAAGTATGTAGTGATCGTTTTGAAGGAGCTATGTACATTTTAAATCGTACATCATAACTCGTCGCTACAGACACCCGGAGAGGCCTCATATGATTTTGAAATTCCCTTTAAATTAGTACTTGGGTATTTATAAGTTATATGTGAAATAGTAATTAACGAGACAAACATTTTATGGAAACGTTCGTTATGTTTCGTTAAGGACTCTTGGTAAAACGTGAGTGACATAGAAGTGGTATAAGTGAAAATGGTTCAAAATGGACGAAACATCATTAAAGATCATGGCTGTTTTGGACAGCCAACATCAGTCCCGGTGAGATGGCCGTCATTTTTTAAACCGTAACTTCGAGTAAGCTCATACCAGTGCGCTTTGTTAGATATTTGAGTCCTCCACCATTTTAGTTTTACATTTTTAGGGTCACTATACAAAAATCTAGAGATAATAGCCATTTACTACAGGTGTGCAGAATCTAACTAATTCATACGACATCACATCGGGTCGAGCCACCATGGAAAATGATCATAAGAGATAGGGCTATATCCATTTATTTTTACCTAATACCCAGAACCTACTGATTTTCCATAATATCTCCATGTTTGCTACTGGTCTAAAACAGAATTTACACATTACCTTTAAAGCTTGTTTTTAGCTTGCATTTTTATGATTTAACAAGTATGTACAACACATAATCATGTCATATTACTTATAAAACTTACACAAGGTATGTAGTATATCAATAGGAAAGGAAAAAAACATGAAATCTAAACATAGTCTTACAAACTTTTGGATGGAAACACAAGAACCACTATCCTAAGTCTTCTAAACCACTCCAAAACTTTTTTCTTCAATCTATCAACCAAACTTGTTATAACCTTAGAGAGTTCTTGTACTTAGCCTTCTAGTTTAGTCTTTAATCGTGTGTGTCTCTTATATCAACCTTAAAATCTTCAAAGCAATACTTGGACTATGTAATACACACCTAGGTCTTCATCTTTGTAGTACATTTTGGAGCTTGAATTAAAACTTCAATGGTGGTGGTGAATATGTTGTGTACGGATGAGAGAGGAGAGAAACAAGAGATATTTCTTTCTTATGTGCAAAGTATCTTAATGGTGAAGTTATGAAATTTATTATGCTTATATGTGGGCATGCTGATGTGCTCCTGCTTAATATAAGACCCTAGTAGGCTTCTTAAACGAAGAATGTGGCCTTGTGACTAGAATACACGCCACTCAAGGATTTGAAGGTGTGTGTTGATTTGATTCATTGTGAAGTTATTGAGGTGTGTGTTGATTTGCTTCATTGTGAAGTTATTAAGGTGTGTGTTGATTTGCTTCATTGTGAAGTTATTGAGGTGTGTGTTGATTTGTTTCATTGTGAAGTTATTGCCCTACAGGGTATAATTTGGTCCCAGTAATTACTAATGTTAAGCCGTTAAGTCACGAAACTTAAAGTCGGGTAACATAAAAGTACTTATGCTTATAAGAATGTTAAAACTTATCAATATACCCTAATTAAGTATATTAGATGACTTATAAGTTTAACGGAGTACATAGACGTTGTTAAAACCTATAAATGTAGGTTTAAATTTGCGTAAAATGTTTACATAAAATAGCAAAATAGCAATAGTACATATGAAATATGACTATAAGAAAATAAAATGTCTAGAACACCTAGACTAACTTGTTCTAATATTGTTTACAATTTAAGCTTACGCGATTGAATTTACATAATTACTTATAAAAGTAATATCATTTAATATCAAGATAATAATAAGTGAGAACGAATAATTAAATATTAACCTGAATTATACAAGTTGCTACATCAGGCTTTAAGAATCTAGATTTCTATCTCGCCGATCACATGTATGTAACGTTCTCTATATAAGTGTTATTTAAACCTCATAACTGTTTTGTGTAATTTCATGATTTTTAAGACAGAGGGAAGTCAATCAGAGTTACGCTATGGGGAAGCCTCGGGGAGGTGTTGGTTGAGAAAAAAACAAAACAGGTTGGCGCGTGCGCAATTGTTCTGCCTTTGGCAATCCCCAAAATTTACAACAGTGCGTCACTTTAAATCGTAAAACTTTATCACAATTTTCAAATGTTAATGCGATGTTGTAAATTAATACTTGCCTTTCAGATCAAGGTGTATTTATCGAGCACGTCTCTATTACCAGATTCTTGATGATGCGAGACTCATGCGAATCTAAGGCATGAAAAATGGCTAAAACAGGTAATGCCACATTATATTATTAGGGGCACCAACTTATGTAGATGTTAAATTCTCCACTTATCGGAAAATTTGGCTGACGTGGTGCTGAAGCTGACGAACTTCTTACATGTCTATTGACTTACTCGATGGTGAAAGGGACGGTGAGAACGTTATTGTAGGTCTTACGAAACTGGGGAAAAACATGTATCTTCTACCTCTCATTTTGTTTGGTATACCGTTCACACCAGTCGCGCGCCATTCCTAAGTTAATTCGTTTTTGCAGTCTGCACGTTTCACATGTACAAAGACATCGATTTGGTGTCCAGGTACCCAAGACGGGCTGGAAATTCCATCATGGAGGAGTATGGTACGCTTTCCGAACATATATTAAGAAATATATATATATATTATATATATATATTTAAATATTATATATATATATATATATATTTCTATTACTATATTTATATTATATATTATTATTTAATATTATATATATATATTATATCTATATATACACACACATATATAGTATATAAGGATTATATCAAATAATAGTATAGTAAGTATTTTTCGTCAGGTTTGAGAAACAAACTTATAACCAAAGTTGTCTAAAAAACCTCCCGAGTCGTTTTCCCTTGACGAAGCGTGAATTGAAAATCGATTAAGTCCGTGATCGCGCGTTTTGAATAGTTTCAAAGAATTTTTGATTTGGGTTTTCTAAATCCTAACTACATATAAAATGTGAAAAGTAGTCTACTTGCACGAAAACAAGTAAATAAGAAATGAAAATTAAACACGTAAGCATTAAAACGTAAACGGGAATTAAAAACGAGACATTTAAAAGCTAAATTATCTAAAATTAAACCTAAATTGATCTTTTTGGTTTTTATAAGTCTTAATTAACTAAAAAGCTAGTACAAAGAAAACTAGACCAAAAACAAAGGAGATTTGAGCTTGAAAACACTAAAAACATGAACGGGATTCAATCCCGTTCTTTAAAAATCAAAATTTTGCAATTTTAACCCTACGAAATGAAATCTAATTTTCCTAGGTTCTAAATGTTAAAAGAAAATTTTCTAAAAAAGAATTATAATTTTTTGACCTTTTTAAAATTTTTTATGAATTAAAAACGATTTTAATGAAATTAAATGTTTAAAAATACTAAACTATTTATAAAAATTCTGAAAAAATCATGAAAGGTAGCTTGAACAGTGTAGAATCTAAGAAAAATAAGCTTGTGAAAATAGATTGTCAATTAAGCAAAGAAATAAGCCAAAAATAGCTTATAAACTAAAAGAGCTAAAGTGTGTATAAAGGATTAAATGTGCAAACATAAAACGAAAAAGACCCTAGGGCGAGATGGTTAGCGTGTTTGGTGTGTTGTGTTATAAAAAGTTAAGGAGGGTAGAGGTCCAGGGTTCGAGCCTTGCTCACTCTGGATTTCCTCTCTTCCCTTTTTATTTTTTTGCAAAAACTTTAAAAAGCAAAGTTATAAAACAGCTTTTAAGGAACATTTTTTATAAAAGAAACTTTTTATGAAAACTTACTAATAAGCTAGAAAACAGCTTAATATGGTGACAGAAAACACTTAGAAATTCTTGGCCTTTTTACAAACTTTAAGTCAACTAATAAGTGAGAATAAGCTTGAAACTTTAAGCAAAATAAGCTAAAGCTACCTATAACTAATCTAAATAAGCATATATAACTAGAATTAAGTAAAAATAATAAGCCATAAGCTTAAAAAGCACTAATAAGCACATAAAGGGGAATAGAGTTCAAAACAGACAAACAAGTACTTTTGAGCTTATTTTTAAGCCTTAAAACAGATCCTTATGGAAAATTGGCTTATACCATCTTAAAGCCTGACCTTAAATCTTCTTAAAACTCCTTTTGAAAACTAGTTTGAAAATCAATTACTCAAAGAAAAAGCTAAATGAAAAAGCTTATTGACTCAGTGTGTGCTGAGTGTTGGTTTTCTTATCAAAAAGACAAAATGCTGATTTTGAGACTAAAAACAGATAACCAATTTAGCTCTATAAGCTGAAATAAGTTTAAATAGATTAACACTACCCTACAAACTACTAGTATACAAAATTGCAAAAGCTACCAACTAATTCTACCTACAGAATTATGAACTTAAAATGGCCTTTAGGCTTTTTATGCATTTGATGCAAATGACCAAATTACAAACTCAAAACCTACAAGTTCAGAACCTTGGACATAATTTGAACATCTTTTAAAGACTAAAATAAAAGTAAAAAGAGTGACTCATTTAACTAGAACAAGCCTAAGCTAAAAATGCTTTAAGCTAAGAATGCATATGAACTGATCTAAAAGCCACATATTATAACCATAGCTAGATTAGACCTTAAATTTAGATTTTAAACTTTAACTACTAAATTAAACTAACTAAATCACTAAATTTGATCTATCTAAATTTGATTCAAGTGATAAAAACAGGCATGGGCAGCACTAACAAAGGTTAGTGCTGCTGAGCCAAACACCCCTTTAAAATCATGATTTCATTTTAAGGCAACAAAAGTGTGAATTAAACTAAGTCTTATAAAAACAGATTACTAATTAAGTAAATGAAGATAAAATAAGCAAAAAACTAACAGGGATTAAGCTCAAATCTATAAGCTATTCTAATTTGATAATTGCACTAAAATGAGCACAAATTCAAAATAAATCTAAACTAGACTATTATAAACTATGATCTAAATATAATAGGCTATATATAAACAAAATAAGCACAATTAACCATCAATAAGCACTGAATAATCAATAATAAGCAGATAAGATAAGCTAGACAACATTGAACTTATAAAGAAGAGAAAATGAAATGTACCTCAACCCCTTGCTCAAAACAGGAGTGGTAGGATCCTATTAAGCATCTAACATACCCAGCTTATTAATAAGCACTACTGAATTCCCATAAGCTCTTCCATATTTAGCTTATCATCCAAACTGAGCTTAAATCCAAAATCCTTAACCAATAACTTTTGAAATTAGAATAATCAAACTAAAACAAGCTTAGAAAAGCTTATTTGAGCTAATGAACATTTGAGAGAGAAATGTAGCTTAATGGCTTGACAGCTTATTAGTAACTTATTGAAATCAAATTTTGCATATATGAAAAAGAAAAGATTAAGCACAAACATAATTTTATTAAATGAAAAAAGAGATTACATTGCTTGAAAAGGAAATTACATAAAATGAATGACCATATGCTGGAAAAATAAGCTACAATCCTACTCTTAGATACTTTTTCTGTGTGATTAAGCTCTCCTTTTATAGGCTTCAGAAAATGATTCTAGATCCAAGGACGCTCCCCTCTCATCTCATCTCAACCCTTCATCAATAACTTTCAAAACCAATTTTGATCTAAGCTGTTAGATTGACTCCAC
>BQNB010101268.1:0-24509 GCA_026074375.1 Tanacetum coccineum | reverse complement strand
TCAAAAGGTTAAGATGATTAGATATGATAATGGAACTGAATTCAAAAACAGAGAAATGAATCAATTTTATGAGATGAAGGGTATTTTGAGACAATTTAGTGTAGCTAGAACTCCTCAACAAAATGGAGTTGCTGAGAGGAGGAATAGGACACTAATTGAGGCTGCTAGGACTATGCTAGCTAATTCTAAGTTGCCAACTACTTTTTGGGCAGAAGCAGTTAATACTGCTTGCTATGTGCAAAATAAAGTGTTAGTAGTTAAGCCTCATAACAAGACCCCATATGAACTTTTTCATGGTAGAACACCAATTTTAAGTTTTATGAGACCATTTGGGTGTCCTGTTACCATTCTCAATACCATAGATCACTTAGGCAAATTTGATGGTAAGGCTGATGAAGGTTTCTTTGTTGGATACTCTTTGAATAGTAAAGCCTTTAGAGTATTTAATAGTAGAACAAGGATAGTGGAAGAAAACTTGCATATTAGGTTTAGTGAGAGTACACCTAATGTTGTAGGTAGTGGACCAGATTGGCTATTTGATATTGATGCACTAACAAGAACAATGAATTATGAGCCAATTGTTGCGAGTACACAGTCTAATGGTTTCATAGGTATAAAAGCAAGTGATAATGCATGTCAAGCTAGAAAAGAGACAAAACATGTCAAAGATTATATTTTTCTACCATTATGGACCACTAATCCACCATATTCCCAAGATCCAAAGAGTTCTCATGATGATGGATTCAAACCTTCAAGTGATGATGGAAAGAAGGATGATGAAGATCCAAGAAAATATAGTGAATGTAAAGATCAAGAGAAGGAAGATAATGTTAACAACACTAACACTCTTAATGCTGCTGGCACAAATGAGGTTAATACGTAGAGAAACAAGCATTGAATTTTTATTTGATCCAAATATGCCTGCTTTAGAAGATTATAACATATTTGACTTCTCAAGAGATGATGAAGATGATGATGCAGTGGCTGACATGAACAATTTGGATACAACAATCTAAGTCAGTCCTAATCTAACTACAAGAATTCATAAAGATCATCCTCTTGATCAAGTGATTGGAGATTTGCAATCAGCTACACAAACAAGAAAGATGTCAATGAATTTGGAGGAACATGGATTAACTAGTACTATTCAACAAAGAACAAACCATAAAGACCTTCAACACTGCTTGTTTGCTTGTTTTTTTATCACAAGAAGAACCCAAAAAGGTAATTTATGCATTGAGGGATCCAAGCTGGATAGAGGCTATGCAGGAAGAGCTTCTACAATTCAAGTTATAAGAAGTTTGGACTTTAGTGGATTTACCAAATAAAAAAGGGCTATAGGCTCTCAATGGGTTTTCAGAAATAAAAAGGATGAAAAGGGAATTGTAATAAGAAATAAAGCAAGATTGGTTGCTCAAGGGTACACACAAGAAGAAGGGATTGACTATGATGAAGTCTTTGCCCCTGTTGCAAGAATTGAAGCAATTAGGATATTTTTAGCTTATGCTTCATTTAAAGATTTTGTGGTGTATCAAATGGATGTAAAAAGTGCTTTTCTCTATGAGAAGATTGAAGAAGAGGTGTATGTATGTCAACCACCAGGATTTGAAGATCCAGACTTTCCTGATAAAGTATACAAGGTTGAAAAAGCACTGTATGAACTACATCAAGCTCCTAGAGCTTGGTATGAAACCTTGTCAACATATCTGTTGGACAATGGGTTTCAAAGAAGGAAAATTGACAAGACCTTATTCATTAAAAGGTACAAAGGTGATATTTTACTGGTCCAAGTTTATGTGGATGATATCATCTTTGGTTCAACAAAGAAGGAGCTATGCATTGCATTTGAGAAGTTGATGCATGAGAAATTTCAGATGAGTTCTATGGGAGAACTTACATTCTTCTTGGGATTACAAGTGCAGCAGAAGAAGGATGGCATATTTATTAGTCAAGATAAATATGTTGATGAAATTTTAAAGAAATTCGGGTTTACAGAAGTCAAGACTACAAGCACACCAATGTAAACTCAAAAGCCTCTGCTCAAGGATGAAGATGGTAAAGAAGTGGATGTTCATATGTATAGGTAAATGATTGGTTCATTGATGTATCTTACATCTTCAAGACCTGACATCATGTTTGCAGTGTGTGCCTGTGCTAGATACCAAGTCAATCCAAAGGTTTCACATCTTTATGATGTGAAAAGGATTTTTAGGTACTTAAAAGGTTAACTAAAATTGGGCCTTTGGTATCTAAAAGATTCTGCTTTTGATTTGGTAGCATACACTGATAGTGATTATGCTGGAGCAAGCTTGGATAGGAAGTCTACAATAGGAGGTTGTCAGTTCTTTGGATATAGATTAATATCATGCCAGTGCAAGAAACAGACAGTGGTTGCAAATTCCACAACAGAAGCTGAGTATGTGGTTGCTTCAAGTTGCTGTAGACAAGTGCTTTGGATTTAGAATCAACTACTTGATTATGGGTACAATTTTATGCATACCAAGATCTTTATTGACTATAACAGTACTATTTGCATAATTAAAAATCATGTTTTTCATTAAAAACAAAGCAAATAGAGATCAGACATCATTTTATTAGAGATTGCAGTGAAAAGAAATTGATTCAAATGGTCAAAATCCATACTGACAAAAATGTTACAGATTTGCTTACAAAATCTTTTGATGTAAGTAGATTTCAATATTTGATTGCTAGTATTGGAATGCTAAATCTTTAAAGTCTTTTATCTCTTTATGTTTTTGTAGAGTTTTGTATGAATTAATACTGTTATTCATGTCATTAAAGGTTTATGTTGTTAAGTATAATTAGTACTGCTGGTTATACTTAATACTGCTTAGTTTCTACTGTTAGTTATACTTAATACTGCTAGGTATAATTAATAATGTTATAATTGTGAAAATTGCTATGGCTTGTGTTTTTTTGGTTTTTGGACTAACATTTTGCAGGATAAGCAAAGAAAAGTGTTAGATTGATGATGGGAATGTTGTTTGGAAAGAAATTAGACTTAATGCTAGTGATTCAAAGTTAATGCTGCTAAGCATACCTTACTACTGCTGAGTTACTACCGTTGAGTCACTACTGCTGGGTTGTTGAGGGTATTTTTCATAAATACTTCGATTAAGGGTTTCAATCAATCATTTAATCGATTTCATTCTCTCATATACTCTCTAATTACAAACCATAACTCAATTTTATCATCCATTATCAAAACCCAACACCAATGACGACTCTAAAGTTTGCTGATACTCATAATATGGTTGCGTTTTTGTCTAAACCCACAGAGAGTGATGGGTTTGAACAAATTGTAGATTTTTTGAATGCACACCCTATAAGGTATGCATTAACGATTAATCCTACTATATATATTTCTTGCATTGAACAGTTCTGGTCTACTGTCAAGGCCAAAACTATTAATGGGGAAGCACAGTTACATGCCCTAGTAGATGGCAAGAAGATAATCATTACTGAATCATCTGTTAGAAGAGATCTTCAACTAGCAGATGAGGAAAGTATTGATTGTTTACCAAATTCTACCATTTTTGAACAACTTGCATTGATGGGGTATGAGAAAATTTCACAAAAGTTAACTTTTTATAAACCATTCTTCTCCACACAATGGAAATTTCTAATTCATACTATCTTGTAGTGTCTAAGTCTAAAGACTACTGCATAAAATGAGTTTAGTAGTACTATGGCATCTGCCATTATCTGTTTAGCAACAAATTAGAAATTCAACTTTTCAAAATTGATTTTTGATAGTATGATTAGAAACTTAAATAATATCTCTAGCAAATTTTTAATGTATCCAAGGTTTGTGCAAATCTTTTTGGACCAACAACTTGAGGGGATGTCAACTCATAAGAGAATTTATATTGCACCCTCTCATACTAAAAATATTTTTGGAAATATGAGAAGAATAGGCAAATGTTTTTCTAGTAGAGTAACACCTTTATTTCCAACAATGGTGGTACAAAACCAATCACAAATAGGTGAAGGTTCAGCAAATCTAACTGATCCCCATCACACACCCACTTTTATTCAACCATCTATTCAACATCATAAGACACAAAAACCTAGGAAGCCTAAAAGAAAGGACACTCAGGTACCTAAGCCTAGTGATCCTACTGAAAGTGTTCCAGATGAGGCTGTCCATAAGGAGTTGGGTGACAGTTTGGTGAGGGCTGCCACTACTGCTTCTAGCTTAGAAGCAGAGCAGGACAGTGGTAATATCAATAAGACCCGATCCAAGGCAACACCTAATGAATCTAGTTCCCAAGGAACTAATTCAGGTGGTGGTCCTAGGTGCCAAGAAACCATAAGGGATACTATTGCTCAAACTAGGTTTGAGAATGTATCTAAACATTCCAATGTTTCACTGCTCGCAAGAGGTAACACACTTCAAAGTGATGAGGATAGACTTAAACTTGATGAATTGATGGCACTATGTATCACTTTACAAAACAGGGTTCTTGATTTGGAGAAGACAAAGACCTCTCAACATAATGAAATTGCTAGTTTGAAGAGGAGGGTCAAGAAGCTTGAAAAGAAAAATATGTCAAGAACTCATAAGCTGAAGAGATTATACAAAGTTGGTTTGAGAGCTAGGGTAGAATCCTCTGATGATGAAGAAAGTTTAGGTGAGGATGCATCCAAACAGGGGAGGATTGATGCTATTGATGTAAATGAAGAAATTACCCTGGTTAGTGTTCATGATAAAATGGAAGTTGATGAAGAACTAGTTGAAGTTATTAACATTGCTAAGCTAATTATTGATGTTGCTCAGGTTAGTGTTGCTGATGATAAAGTTAGTGTTGCTAGTGCTGCAACAACTGTTAGTGCTGCTACAACAACTACTACTACAACTGTTGATGATATTACTTTGGCTCAAGCACTTGAAGAAATGAAAAGTACAAAACCCAAGACGAAAGGGGTTGTTATACAAGAGCTAGGTGAATCTACAACAACAAACTCTTCACAACTATCTTCACAACAATCACATGACAAAGGTAAAGGGATGTGGATAGAACCTGTGAAGCTTATGAAAAAGAAAGATCAAATCAGTTTTGATGAAGAAACTGCTTTAAAACTACAAGGTGAATTTGATGAAGAAGAAAGACTTGCAAGAGAAAAAGCTGAAAAAGAACAAGAAGCCAATATTGCCTTGATTGAAACATGGGATGATATACCGACAAAGATTGATGCTGATCATCAATTAGCTGAAAGATTGCAAGCACAAGAACAAAAAGAGTTGTCTATTGAAGAAAAGGCCACATTATTTCAACAACTCTTAGAGAAAAGAAGAAAGAATTTTGCAGCTAAAAGAGAAGAAGAGATAAGAAACAAACCACCAACAAAAGCTCAACAGAGAAAGATAATGTGTAATTACCTAAAGAACGTGGAAGGATACAAGCTCAAAGATTTGAAGTAAAAAGGGTTTGATTCTATTCAAGAGATGTTTGATAGAGCATTCAAAAGGGTAAATACATTTGAAGACTTTAGAACAGAATTGGTAGAGGGCAAAGAAAAGAGAGCAGGAGCAGAGCTGGTACAAGAGAGTACAAAGAAGTAAAAGGTAAAAGATGACAAAGAAACAACAAAGATTAAAAAGTTAATGGAAATCATTCCAGATGAAGAAGAAGTAGCAATTGATGCTATACCTTTGGCTGTTAAGTCTCCAAGTATTGTTGACTGGAAGATTCATAAAGAAGGAAGAAAAAGCTATTATCAAATAATAAGAGCTGATGGAAAGTCTCAAATGTACATAATCTTTAGTCACATGCTTAAAAGTTTTGACAGGGAAGATTTGGAAACTTTGTACAAGTTGGTAAAAGCTAAATATGAGTCAACAAGACCAGTGGAAGATTTGGATTTGTTATTATGGGGTGATTTGAAGACTATGTTTGAACCACATATAGAAGATAAAGTATGGAGGAATCAACAATACTACAAAGTATTGAGTTGGAAGCTATATGACTCTTGTGGAGTACATTCCTTGAGGATGCAACATGTGCATATCTATATGTTGGCAGAGAAGAAGTATCCCCTTACACCATCTACACTTTTAATGATGTTGGAAAAGAAGCTTATGATTGACTATGAAAGTGAAATGGCTTATTAGCTTTGTAAATTCATCATGAAACAACTCAAGAAGTAAAGAAGTGTTTGGAAGCATCCTGCTGGTGTTAATGAAGCTTTAAATGAAGAAACTTGATGATTTTGAAGAAGAATATCAAGTTTATCAAGTTTAGGGGAGGATTGTTAGGATTAAAAGTCTTCTTGATGTTGTTTGAATTACTACTGCTCATATTAATGTTAATGCTGCTCAGCTGAATTTAGTGCTGCTCATGAACTTCAAAGAAAATATGCTAAGTATTTACTACTGCTAGTACAAAGTTACTACTGCTAGATAAGTTAATGCTGGTAAGGTTAATAAGTTAGCACTGTTTGTTGTTAGTACTACTTATATGATATGTATTAAGTTATTTGTTTATAGAAAAGATTATGGATACTTAGAAAAGTATTGTAAGCCGACTAGGGCTCCTTGGTGTATAAAAGGAGGTCCTAGGGCATAGAGTTTGATATGTTTTTATCTTTTATTATTCTTAGCTTCAAGGTCTGTGTAACCCTAATACTTTGAGAGTATTCATATTATTATTAATAATATTGGAGCTTATTTAGTACCGTTTCATTAAGAATTCTTCTTAATATTAAAGATTAGATTCTGCATAATCTTTAATACATTCAAAAATAGTTTCTACTATAGTTGTGTTAGATTTATCTAATATAACTAAACCTTAAACAAAGCTTAAGGAATTTGATCTATTGAAGTGGGATCAACAAATAACCTGATGAACCCATTTATAATCCCTGAGTTCATAAGTGTAACTTGTTAACACAACTTTAGCTCATAGGTCAGCGTCCCACATACTACACATATCATCGACTCGTATTAGGCTATGCCCAATATGCTTACCACACCCTGATGTGAAAAGTATCAGTACACCCCATTAACTAATAACATCCATTCTATGAATAAACCCTTAATTCTATCAATCTTAGTTCCTCATAAGCACTTAACGAACCCATATACCTTTCTAATCTCAGCCACCTTTATACCATCACCATAAATACACAACCACAGCCACACCTCATTCCCGTATCACCAACACTGATCTTGACCTGACCCATGATTATCAACCAATAAAGTTTAACCTTAATCACAATCGATTTTTAATACACAAGTTGATTTCGTATATGACCAACATAATTTGTTCAGACCTTGTGTATAGATTTGGATGAAGTTTTTTTGGATATAAAAAATCTAGTTTGGTATGGGATATATGTGTTTGGAGTAGGTATTCTTGATTTCTTATGGTTTTTTATGGCGTGAATTGGATCTGGGTATAGTTTTTTTGAGTTTATGTTTGTGGTTTTTTAGGATGATAAGATTTAGTTATGTGAATGATTTTATGAGGTTTGTGTCGTAGTTATTTAGTTGATTGGGTGAGGTATGAATCTGGGACAAAGGTTGGTGATAAGGAAGTATTTAAGGCTGGAGAAGACATGGAGGAAGACACTCAGGCTAATGAAGAACAAAATCAGTCTCCACCACCAAACACAGACAAGTCTAAACCTTCTCACAATGAAGAAAATCAAGAATCAGAATCTGACTCTTGAAGCCCTGACCTCAAAAAGTATTACAACATTCTTCCACTTACTGAAAGGCAACTGGTCAAGTATCTCAGAAAGGTCTCTAGAGTTCTCTTCATGAAACTTACTGAAGAATAATAGACACAACATAAAGAAGCTAATGTCTCTTATGTTGATCTCAGGGCCTCCATTGAAGGATACTATGAAGAAAATGTTGATCACAAGGAGCAAACAGACAAAGTTATTGATGCAGCCATAAACTCCATAGACAAAAACAACATCGCAAGGGGTGATCTTCTCAATGCTTTAAATGGGGTCACTAACACACTCAAGGCTATTCAGGATGCTGTTAAGGAGGATCCTATACTTAACAAGAAAGTGACTGAGGCTACTGAGGCATACACAAAGAATTCCACTCATTTCACTAAACTGCTCACACTCATCAAGAACTTTGATTTCCAAGGATTAAAGTCTTTAGTGGAATCTCTTCAAGATATTGTTCTCCAACAAGAGGAGCACTTAACTTCATGGGCCAAGTCATCAACTTCCATGGCCTAGAATCTTGGCCCTAGGATGACAGTTGTTGAAAGTTCTCAGGCTAAAATCAGATCTGACATCTCTCTCTCAAGCATGACACTTCAGAGATAAAGTCCATGATGACAGAGATTTTTAGGCATTCAAAGGTCAGTCTTCAGCCCCCTCAAGAAGTGTGCCACAAACAACACTTGCTATCATTGAAGGGCCAACAAATGTTAAAGGGAGAATGTCACACAAGCTAACACTAAAGAACCTCCTTCTCACACTGAGAGGAGCATGTTACTATGGAGGATGATGCTGAAAAAAATGAGTCAGACAAAGCTGAGGAAGAACCAACAAGAGCTATTCCAATATCCGTTGTTAGACCAATCACAAGACCCAATCCTGAAATTACAATGATTGAATTCTCATCAAGACCTCCACTCACTGATCCCATCCTTGAAATCCCTGTTCCTTAAAGAGAAGGAAAGGGTATTGCTGCTGATGAACAACTAGAATCTACCAAGAAGCTTGTGTTTGCATCAAAAGTTGTTCAAGAGGACCCCGATGAACCTATCAGGGTTCCCTATATGATTAATGGAAAAATGCACTATCTCACCAATGATGAAATCAATGCCCACTTAGAGAAAGAGGACAAGATCAAGAAGGCTGCTGAAGAAGCCAAGATGTTTGAAATGATAAAGACTGAAGTGATCAAGGTTGTTCAGGAAGAGGCTGAAAAGATCAGACTTAATCCTAAGACGATTATAAGTACAAAAGTAGGTGAGAAATTCAAGAAAGCTTAGGATGCTGAACATCAAGTCCTCAAAATAGAACACTCTCAGAAAGCCAAGAGAGCAATATAGCTCAGAAAGAAAAGGTTTGACCAGTATATGTGGACTACATCAAGCAGACTCAGAACATAACCAATTACTGATGTCAAGATTCACCCCAACACAAAACTTGCAGTACTCACTATCTACAGAGCAAACAATAGAAGAATTTTCCAAGTGCATAATCCCTTCAAATTTGCAGATTTTGGAGTTACTAAGCTAGATGAACTGGGGCTAATCATTCAGAAGAAAAAGAACATCATTGTTAAATATCTAATGACATCCTTGGGTAAAAGATATGAAAGACTAAAGAAAATCCCTGAATAACTTGGGATTCAGTTTGCTCTCCCTGCTCTTGTCCCTGAACAAGCTCCATCCGAATCCTCAGGGAGAAAGAGGAAGCACATGAAACTGGAACCTGAAATCAAGGTACCTGGGTTAGAATGCAATAAAAGTCTCCCTAAAGGTGTTCTGTTTGTAAACAATATAGTCATTAAAGAACCTGAGTATGGGATCTTCTTCACTGATGTGTTTGGTGATCAAGCCTTCCAAAGATGGAATGATATTCACAAGGTTGTAGTGGATTCTTTAGTGTCATACTTGGTAATGGCCTCAATGGTCAAGACTCCAGAGAATGTCAGGTTCTCCCTAAAGCTAAGAAAGTTGATTGCTGAACATCCTGACCAAGAAAAGTTAAAATAAAAAAAGGGTGAAGCTAGAAGCATTGGAATACAAGTTAGACTAAGTACTCTTGTTGTATTTTGATTATCTTTTGTAATAGATGATAGGCCCCTGTAATGTTTAATGAAATATGTTTTGAAAAACTCAGTATCCCTTATAAGCTTTCTAGATTTCAGTGTGAGAAGAAGCTGTATTTACTCACTCACATTGAAAAACACATAGGATATATTTATATCCAAATAGGGGAGATTGTTAGGCCAAATTCAGTGCCCAATGATCTTTCACTTAGGATTTGAATACAAAATATCCCAAGTATTAATAACCTTTAACATTTCAAGGTCACTGAGTGAACAGTCACTCAGTGAGTTA
Source organism: Tanacetum coccineum (assembly GCA_026074375.1). Lineage (NCBI taxonomy): Eukaryota > Viridiplantae > Streptophyta > Magnoliopsida > Asterales > Asteraceae > Tanacetum > Tanacetum coccineum. Next base: position 14,442 of record BQNB010101268.1, on the reverse strand, counting down.
CCTTCAGGATGCTTAGCCTGAGTCTATAAGAAAGACTCTAGCATTCAGTGAGGCGGTACTCATTGAATGAATCTTGAGCCAAAGAAGAAGGTGATAGGTTCAGTGAGTTATGGCAATAGACTCACTGAACCCCACACGATCTCCAACAACTAGAAGACCTTAAAGACAAGAGACTAAAGAATAGGAGGGATAGTTTGAATCAGATAAGTCTAAGCTCTTATCTGCCTGAAGTCAAACTATCCTGAATAGGGTATAAAGACAAGGTCAGTGTCAGTACTGATCTTAGAAAATATTGTTGTCCCATACTTAGAATAGAAATGTAATAGAGATAAAGTTGTACGTTGTGTACTAGCCCATCAGCATTGGGACACGTACTTATCACCCATGTAGGCATGACCCTACCTAAGTAGTATATATAGAACTCTTGTAAAGGAGTAGGTGTAAGTTTGTGCATTTAAAGTCGTAACTTCACAAACACCTACTCCTCCAAATCTACTAAGTCCCTGAGTAAGCTCAATTGGTTAGCATAGTAGTTAACTTTGCATAACACTTTAGGTTTATGCAAAGTTATTAGTGAGGAGATCACACACACACATTGTCAATCAATCCCCATTGTAGTTCCGCATACAATGAGGTATAATTCTTAATAAAAAGAGTTAAACGTTGAAAAGTTATTTTTGTGTCTTTTACTTATTGTTTAACGTTACGTACACAAAACCTTTTCAAAGAACTTAATATGTCACTTTACTTACATGCCATGAGTTAGTGAAGCTTAGCTTTGTAGTTAATATTCACCAACTAAGAGGGAACAACAAATACCCATACAACGTGTTGCACATTCTACCATTAACATCTATCACTAACGACATAGGTATCTTTAATTCAAAGTCATCAGATTTTGAGCTCTTCAAATTAAGTGTTCGAAAATGCATCTTGTTTAGTGTCTTATCAGCGTAAAAAACAATAGTAAACGAAATAGAAATCTGCATATTCACGTCACTAATAGCCTGACCCACAGTCGAGTTATTAATGGGCTTTAAAGGCTTTTGCTCATTGTTTGGGACTTGTATAGTGTCATGAGACTGCAAAACACATGATGTATTCGTATTCGGTGAGTTACCTTCAGTATCAACATCATGCGTTGCTACAACCCCTCCCTCAGCAGCATGTTCAGAAGACGTGGTTCTAGACGATTTGATCTACTAGGCTTCAATAGTTTTCCGTCATCTCTCAATAACCCTACCTTTCCTTCAATCACTTGACTCTCTAAATTTCAAATCTTAGCAGCCAAAGATGAAGGATTAGGGCTACCAAATCCCCTAACAAACTTGGGAACGATCCCAGTACAACACCACATTTATTCATAGTCGACGCTACCTTTGTACTCGCTACATTCATATTCATAGAACTCATCTCATTTGCCTTATCTTTTTTACGTCCCCCTTTCCATCTCGAGTCTAAAAACCCTAGCTTCATGATTAAAATATGGCATTTGACATTTTCTAGTTGTAGTTTGATTCCAATCTAATGACTTAACCTTGTGATGACTCGACTCTTCACTGAAATTCAATTTACTAACCTAAGAGATACATTTCGCGACTCCCATGTTCATATACCATAACTCAGGGCCAAATTTAAGCAAGTGTTTGGTGATCAACCACATAGGTCCTCAAACTTTTAGGGGCCTTCAATTTTTAAAACCTATAAACTTATTTTTGAAGTATAAAATATGATTAAGAAAAAAGAACATAACTTTGATATGACAAGAATCAAAATTTTGAAGTTTCATAGAAAAAAAAGCTTACTTTAATGGCTGAAATTGAGCACTGAGATTTTTGTGGAAGAAGCAACAAACCCAAAGACTACACAAGTGCTGTGTCAGGCACCATCACTCACATTCTATGTACTGTTTTTTTCTCTAACCATATTTCTTATGAATACCTTTGTCTTATATATTTTTGATTTAGACATCTATCCTTATGTAAAGAAACATAGATTTTGGGTCGCAAAGTCTAAAACAACCCATATTTTATGAAAAACTATATATTTCTAGCCGCCACAAATATTATTTTAAAGAAAGTAAAACTTGTAGATTGTTTTAGACAAGAAAATGTTATCAACTCATATATTTTTTAAGAAAGTCATACATGACAATAAAAAGTATTTAGAATTTCATAGATTATCAGAAATTTCTTTAAAAACTCAACAGCTATACTTAGAAGAATAGAAGATTTATTTAAACTTGTAGAAGATCAGATGTGTTATTTGATCAATAGAAAAACAAAATCATAGTCTAATTACTTTTCAAAAATAGTGAACTAAGTATGTGCAATCATGTGTACCTCATGTGATTGATTTAGAACCAATTCACGTGCACCTCACGTGCCATCACTAAACATCTGTAATATCTATCTTCGCATAACTGCTTGACTATGATATTTCCTTATCACATAATACACATGTGCATTATTAGAGAAAAGTTCTATTACTAAAAAATTAATGGTAAAATATACGAGTCAAGTAACAAATACACATTAACCATTATTAGTACAAAATATGTCACGGGTTGTATATAGTGGATCTGAGATGGTTATTGGGCTAAGCCAGTGAGTGGGGTCTTGTACTAAATCAAGTAATAAGATGATTCCCTGCACGACAAAAGGTAAACCATTAGTCTTACTGTGGGGATAGACCCCACGACTGGACTTCGGCGTAAGATTAAGTAAACATATTTGTCAGAGAATGTCAGAGTATGTATGTATGAAATGTGGTCAGAAAATCGTACCTCGTGGGGGTGTCAGAACACCCCTTTTTATAGGTGAGCCCAATACTAGGTTTTCCTAATATTTCGCTCATATCTGTTAGTGGGCCAAAGTGGGCCCCCTGTCTGGCAAGGGTCCGTGATAATCGTGTTCTTGCGGATGTAGGTTCCATTTTGCGGATGTTTCTTGGCAAGGGCCAAAGTGGGCCCCCAGAGGCCTAGTAAACCTATTATACGTTATCAAGTCCCCCCATTCTAGTATGTCTATTGCGTACGACTTTGTTGCATGCGATAGACATTACTAGACTCAGGTTCCGGTATTCTTCAACCTCCGCGACGTCTTGCGCTTCCGCGACGCTTCAACATTCTGGTAGGTAAGACGTGTGTGACGTGGTCTCTTCATGGCCTTTCACCTTCTGACTGATTTGACTTGTTAATCCAAGTTACTTAACTGTCATCACTATCTTTTACTTCCCATCCTAACCGTTGACTCAAAGGTCATGGCCACGTGGAAGCATCTAAAGAAATCTTGCATTTACTATACCGAGAGTATAAATACTCGGTGTGGTTTTCACTGTTTTCTTTTTCATCTTCTCGAATTATAATCACCATTGTTAAAAAATTCTTCAAGCTTTTCCAATATGTACCCTTCGTGCCTTATTTCAAAGAACTTTAGGCTTTCAGGTTAGGCCCCAATTCTTGCTTACTTTGCATCATGAGCAGTATTACAAATATAAAGTCGGTTCTTACTCTAAAAGCTCTCAATTTTTTTTGTGAAATGTTTCATATTCCTAACGAGGTTCATCCACAGTTACCCAGCCCTAACCAAACAATTCATGAAATGCCTACTGGCAAAATAGGTGTATATACTAGGTTCTTTGAGTATGCCAATTTTTGATTACCACTTTCCACTTTTCTTGTTAACGTGCTCAGACACTATCGCATCTACATATCCCAATTATCCGTTATTGGTGTGGCTAAAGTGTCTCATTTTGAGATCATTTGCCGTGTTTATGGCTTTGAGCCGACGGTTGGGTTGTTTTGTTGTTTTACGTGAACTCTAAAAACAAAGGCTGGATGTCATTCAGTAAGCGCTAGGGAAATGACGTTGTTTGTTACACCAAACCCTTAGACTCATTAAAAAGATAGAACGATCATTTCTTTTGAGTTGATGCTTTTTCTTGTCATGCCTCCTTTCCGTGGAATACTAGCAAAAGTGTCTCGAAGGACCCTTTTCGAAAGTCTTTTGAGTTTAATGTAGAACATTATGCTACCCTTGTTGCATATCTGGCTCCATTCCATAAGTATCCGGAACCCTTCCTTTGCTTCATAGGAATTAGTCGTAACTATACCTTGGATGAAGATACTTATCCCCAGTTTCTGCGTAAAAATGGCGAGGGTGGGTGTTTATTATCATGTCTTACTTATGTTTTGCCTTTTTATCATTTTTGCTGCCCGTCTTATTCTTTCCTCTTTTCGTGTAGAAATGGATTTGCTCTCCTTTATCCAGACTACCGATCCTACGAAGGTGAGGGTTGGTGAGAGGCAGCGTGCTAAAGATGAACCAAAGTTGTTAGATACTACTGTAGGACGTGTTGTTCCACTGCTACCCATTGCTCCTGCTCGTGTTGAAAGCGAGTTGGATGCAAGTGTTGACAGGTTATTTGATGAAGGTGGTAGTGGTAACCTAGCGGAGCAGGGTAATTTTGCGAGTGGTAGGCATGGTGTTGGTATTCTGCTAGTTAGTGAAGCTACAAAAACTATTGCTAAATACATAGCTCCTGTACAACCAAGGCGTCAAAGAAAAAGAAAAATAGTTGTTCCTGATGATGGTGGACCTTCACATCCTCCTAAAAAGTTAAGGGAGGGTCACAGAACCCTGAGCGTGACCTCCGTAGGTGGTAAGTCCAGGTCTGCTGTTCAGCGATTGCTTGCTGAAGCTGTGCAAAATGTTAAGGTTAGGGGTGAGCCTATTCTAACCTTGCCCTTTGTCACGTCCTCTGTATCTGCTACGCCGGAGCGTGAAGATGAAGTTCATACTGACTCCGCAACCGGTCTTAACCTTCGAACCATTGGTGCTCCGTAAAGGTTCATTATCTTTTCAGATTCTTCTCATCATTCCGGTGCTAATATTGCAGAAGCTAAAGTTGATTCTTTTGCCAGGCCTTCTATTCCGTTGATGACAGTGGCTACTACTGTTACTTCCATAGTTGATCCTGCTACAACTATTAAAGAAAAAATTGTTGAGTCTTCTATTTTTGGTGGTGATTCTTATGGTGGTGGGGCTGATCACAGCGTAGGTGGCTTTTCTGACCTTACTGGCAGTGACTTCATTGTTGGTGGTATCCCCACTATTATTAGCCCTGATACGGACCTTCAAAAAGTGTATGTACCCTAATGGAGCGTAACCAATGGCACCCGCTTAGATGATGGTCATACTTGCTGTAAGATGGTGGATGAATTTGCTCCTTGTAAATTCTTTGCATTAATCTGTGGTATGGAACATGACCAACTTTTTACGAAGTTCAGTGTAGGATCTGCTCGTTAAATGTCTCTCAGTGCTGAAGTGAGGATGCGCGTTGAGTACAACATTAGAGAGAGAAGGAGATTGAATTCTGTTGTAGAAGAGAAAAATTCATTGCTGAAGGCCAAGGATGTTGAAATTGAGACTCTTAAGGCACGGTTGCTTATGAAGGAAGCGGAAGCCGCGGAGGCCACCCGTCTCCGTACCGAAGTCTCTAAGTTTGAAGTGGTTAAGAAATCTCTTCGAAATGAAGTGAATGTTCTGAAAGAGTAAAATGCCGCTTTGGAACAAGAGAGCACTAATCTTGGTGTGAAAGTGGCCGATCTTGCTGCTTCAGTTAAGGTTAGGGAGCAAGAAGTTGCTGACTTGGATGCTCAGGTTGCCTTTGCTAAGTCTCAGAGTGACAACCTTGCGGGTCGGGTACGTACCTGTGCACTTAAGTTCTCTTCTCTCTCTTTTTTTACTGCTTCCGTATGATTACATGTGCATGAACTGGAGACTTCCTCTGCTGGGCTTTAGGAGAAAGTCACAGCGTATGAGAACTGTATAGGTAAGCTTTAGGAATTACAAGATGAGCAGATAAGAGTTATGAATGATAAATTCGAGAAGTTATACGTTGATTTTGTTGAGATGGCGCTTCATTTAGAGGAAAAATTCTATCCTCACCTTCTGACTACCATCGCTAGCCGTAGGTGGCTTCTTACCTATGGCTTGAAGCTTGCTCTTGTTAAGTGTCTACATTCGCCAGAGTATCTGTCTGCCCTTGGAGCAGTTATTAGCAGGGCTATTGAGAAAGGCATACAAGATGGGCTAGCTGCTAGAATTACTCATGGCCATGAGGGTAGGGTCTTAACAAACATTTCTGTGTTCAATCCTTTCGCGGAAAGCGATTACATTTTTGGTTTGCAAGAGCTTTAGGATGTGAACTTCTCCTTGCTATCTGAGCTAAAGTCTAACAAAGATGCAAGCACCGAGACTTTAATGAACATTCTTCGTCTTTACAAACCTCTTGCTGAAAGACTTGGTTTAGATGAGTCACAATCTCATGTTGACCAATTGTTGGTCCCCATTCATCATTTATCGGACCGAACTGTCATTGGTGCCACCTCCCTGTTATTTTCCCTGGATGTTTCCCGTAACCGAGTTCAAAAAATCAGGGACAATATTGCTAATCATAGGTCAGCCCTTCATGACGTGTTTGTTCCTTTAGTTGAGCCTTTATCCTCCGCTGCTTTGAAAGGTACGAAAGGTACTTCCGATACTGCTCCCGAGACTACCATGACCTTATCCGTTACTTTTGCTTCTACAAGCTCCATTCCTCCTATTTCCACTGATGACTATGATGTTGTTCATGCGGATGGTCAGGAAGGTAGAGGTGCATATAATAACCCTTTTCCTAATGTTGATGACGCGGAGCTGAATATTGATTGATTTGTTAGTATAACTAGCCGTAGTCATGCATGACCTTTTTGGATGCGGTTATATGTACTTGTACAATTTGAATGTTTATGACCTTTGAATTATGATCTTGCTATCGTTTAATATCGTGATTATAAGACAGTCTTACTTTGAATATTTTATGGGTTATTCTCCCTATACTAGATTTGCAATACCTCTTATGTATACTTGAGTTAATTTTGAGGTTACTCACCCTTTTGTTATACGGAATAACATTTGGTTGGGTCATGCCCTATTGCGTGCGCGTCTTAATCACATTGAAAAGGATAACTTTACAAGATAAAGAATAAGGAATTTTACAGAAAATTTATGAAGGTAGCTAGGCTTCCCTTTTTATTAAAAATTCTTAAAGACATTATAGTGCATAAAGTAATATAATTTGGAATGCATTACCCCCACTGCGGAATCCGCATGGGTGAGTTGCTTACATTTTGTAAACATAACACTTCTTGAGGTTGTTGATATTCCAAGTCCGCGGAAGTTATTTTCTGTCACGGTCTTTTAACTTGTATGCTCTCATGCCAAGTGCTTCCGTTACCTCATATGGTCCTTCCTACTTGGGGCCCAGCTTCCCTGTGTCCCCCGCTCGGCTTGCATTGTTGTTGCGGTATACCAGGTCTCCTAGTTTGAAACTTGTATTTCTAACTTTTGCATTATAGTACTTCTTCATTTTTGCTTTACTCTTAGCTTCACGTATTGCTGCTTCCTCTCTTTTTTCTTCCAAGAGGCCAAGGTTGATTTCTAAAGCTTCATTGTTTTGTTCTAGGTCTACTTCTGCTGTTCTGATTGTAGGCTTGCCTATCTCTGCCGGAATGACTGCCTCCGTTACGTACGTTAATGAGAACATGGTGTCTCTGTTGCTAGATTTTATCATTGTGCGATGTACCCATAAAAAATGAGGGAGTTCTTCCATCTAGTTTTTGCTTCTTGCTTACAACCTTGCTTTTATTCCTTCACCTAAGCTGCGATTCGCTCTTTCTACAAGTCCATTAGTTTGCGAATGTTTTACTGAGGCAAAATGATGATTGATACATAGTTTCTCACACCAGTCCTTAAATGGATCATCTCGGAATTATTTTCCATTATCTGAGATAATTTATCCAGGAAGTCTGAACCTGCAAACAATGTTATCCCACATGAATTTTTTGATCTGATTGCCAGTGATAGTTGCAACCGGTTTTGCTTCAATCTATTTTGTGAAGTAATCCATAGCTACTATTAAGAATTTGACTTTCCCTGGTCCTTCCGGAAAAGTCCTGGCTATGTCAATTCCCCATTTGTAAAATGGCCATGGAGATGTAATTGGGGTTAGCTTCTACTGCGAATTCCTTAGGATGGGTTTATAAACTTGACAATCTTTACATGCTCTTATTAATGTTCTTGCGTCTCTATGCATGGTAAGCCAATAGTACCCGATCCGCAAGGCTTTGGCCACAACGGATCATGTGCCTGTATGCATGCTATAAGATTCTTCATGTATCTCTCTTAGAACATAGTTGGCTTGAAGTGGCCCTACACACCTTAGCTATGGGCTGAGAAAAGAGTTCTTGTTGAGGATCCCATTAATAATGGTAAGCCGCCATGATTTGCATTTTATTGCCCTTGCTTTCTTCATATCCGCTGGTAGAATTTCTTCCGCAAGGTATTTGTAAATAGGTGTCATCCAGGTGTCTCCTTCTTCTTCTACCACCGTTAATACTTCTACTTCACAGACGGGCTTTTCTTTTAATTCTTCGACTAGTACTTGCTTACTTAAGTGCGCAAAACTTGTAGAAGCTATTTTGCTTAGAGCATCAGCTTTTTTGTTTTCGCTTTTGGGGATTTGCTTAATTGTGAACGCCTTGAATCCACCTGTAAGTGCTTTTACTTTTTCTAGGTAACGGACCATGTCGGCCTCCTTTGCAACATACGTTTCGTTCACTTGATTGGCCACTAAGTGTGAATCCACATTTGCTTGAAGGTTTTTCATACCCATTTATTCCGCTATCCTTAGTCTAACAATCAAAGCTTCATATTCTGATTCGTTGTTTGTTGCATCAAACCTGAACCTTAAGGCGTAAGTGAACTTCATCCCTTCTGGGTTTGTGAGTATTAGTCCTGCTCTAGAACCATCCGTGTAGAAGGATCCGTCTATAAACAAAATCCATGGTTCAGGGAGCTCCTCTTCCTCTTCCATCGGAGTATCCGAAGAGTCCTCTTCTGGTCTTTCGACTATGAAGTCTGCTAATATCTGCCCTTTGACTGATACTCTAGCCTTCCTGCTACTTTCGGTATTGATAGTATCTGCTGTATAGGCTGGTACGTGATTACTATCATTGGATATGCCTGAAAGTACCTTTTTAGGCGCTTACTAGTATGTACTAAGGCCAGAACTAACTTTTCCATTGACGTGTAGTTTAGTTCTGGACCTCTTAATGCCCTGCTAACAAAGTAGATGGGTATCTGTTTAGCTTCCCTTTCCATTATCAGGACTGCACTTAATGTCTTTTTTGCTGCGGCCAAGTAAACAATAAGCTCTTCCATTTCCATTGGTGCCGTTAGCATAGGGAGCTCAACTATTAGCTGTTTCATTTGCTTAAACGCCTCTTTCGCTTCAGTGGTCCAATGAAAGTCACTTTTCTTCGTGTATTTTTTTAAAGTTTTAAAGAACGGTAGTGACTTCTCTGTTGATTTGGCCAAGAACCTATTCAGGCTTGCGAGCTTTCTGTTTAACTTTTGCATGTCCTTTAGACATTTTAGAGATGGGAGACTTTGCACATCGTCTACCTTGTCTGGGCACACTTTCAGCCACTTAGAGTTGACTTTGTACCCTAGGAACATTCCTTCTTACACCCCAAAGGTATACTTTTTAGGGTTTAGTTTCATGTTAATTTCCCTTAGAGTTTTAAATGTTTCTTTTATGTCTCTGACTATTTTGACTTCCGTGCGGATTTTGATGACAAGGTCATCTACGTACACTTCTAGATTTCTGCCAATTTGTTTATGGAACGCTTTATCCACCAGACGTTGATAGGTTACCCCAACATTCCTCAGACCAAAAGGCATTTTCATATAGCAGAATATTCCTTGGCTTGTGATGAATGCGGTTTTTTCTTCATCTTCCTTTGCCATTTGTATTTGATGATAGCCTTTATATGCGTCTAAAAAGCATTTGAAAGGGAATCCGCACAAGGATTCCACCTTCCAGTCTATCTCCGGTAGCGGATAACCGTCTTTTGGGCATGCTTTGTTTAGATCTTTAAAATCGACGCACATCCTCCAACTGTCATCATGCTTTTTTACCATTACTGGTTTGGACAGTCAGTCATGGTAGTTTACTTCCTTCATTATTCCTGCCTCGACGAGTTTCCCAACTTCCTTTTGTATTGCTTGATTTCTGTCGGCCGCTTGCCCTCTTTTCTTTTGCCTAACCGGGGAACATCCTTCCTGCGCGTTTAGGCGATACTCTGCAATATGTCTTGGAACACCAGTCATATCCGCAGGCCTCCTAGCAAAAATGTCCAAGTTGCGCTGGAGTAATCCACACAACTTGTTATGGATTTCCTTGGTAAGGGTGAAGCCAATAATTACTGTTTGTTCCGGATATTCTAGGTTTATTGCTACTTTAACCCTTTCTTCTATTGTTGGCTTTGTAGCTGATGGGGTTTCTTCAGGTCCGAAGACCATCACACACTCCAGCGGCACCAACCTGCTGCTTTTTAAAGTTATTACCCCTCCTTCTACCGGGATCTTTAGCATTCCGTAAATTGTTGACGGAACCGCTTGCAACTTCCTGACCCCCGGCCTTACAGTAATCCCATTGTATGGGGATGGTGACCTTATGACTACAAAATTCATTAAAGTTGAAGCGAAATGCTCCTCATCTCCAATTGTTACCGGTAGTTGTATTTACCTTATTGGCCATGTTATTTCACCGCTGAACCCAATCAAAGGGGTGGTGGCCGGCACCAACTGGTTCTTGACTTCTAGACGGAGTCGACTGAAGCAGTGTTCATATAATATTTCTGAGGCTGATCTGCCATCCACATACATGCGGTGTATGCAGTGGCCTCCTACTTCCACCTCAATGATCATTGGACCTTCTGTTCCTTCATCCTCTCCTAGGGGTGGGAAAAATATTTCTGTGTTTAGAGAAAAGCTTTGCGTGATCTTCTGCCTGGCTACTCTTTCCCACGGTTAAACCATTAGGATGGCTAGTGCTTTGTCCTTCCCAGAAGTTTCTCTTTTCTTCGCCACCTTAGGCTGTTCCTTTTCATTGTTTTGTTTTAGTTCTTTAATCAGATGTGACAGCTTTCCTGCTTTTAGCATTTCCTTAATTTTTTTCTTCAGGTGCATACATCCGTCTATGTTATGCCCTACTTCACCATGAAACTTGCAGAATTTTGCATGGTTCCGTTTCTCAACCGGGGTTGTCATCGGTGGCGAAGCTTTGAATTTTCCTTTGTCTAAAGCAAAAATTTATTTAGGGGTTTTTTTAAGTAAGGAAAACCGATCATGCTTCCTTTCCGACCTTTGTTGGTTTCGAAAACCTCCTTTTTTGAAATTTTGCTTTTGGCTGCCTTCATGCTGTTTCCATGGTGGAAACGTTTTCTTCCGTTCGTGATTTGAGGCTGCCACCTCCCCCTTGAGGAAAGATGTGGTAACTCTCATCATTTCATCAACTATTTTCGAGATTTTGTCATGGAGACGTTTGGTGAGCTCAGGGTTTGTAATTCCATGTACAAATCCGGAGATTCTCATGCATTATGGAACCCCCTTGACATCCATGCTTTCTAGTTTATATCTTTTCACAAAGTCTTTCGTAGACTCTCCCTCCTGCTGTTTGATGTTATAGATTTCTATGGGATCTTTAATACATTTCTTCTGTTGGAGATAATTTTCCAAAAATGCTTTCTTCAGATGATCATAACTATCTATTGATTCAGGCGAAAGGTCATCAAACCATACTCTCGCATTTCCCGTCAGCGTAGAGTTAAACATGTGGCACCATGTTGGCATGACCCATCGTTCTGTTTTTGCTGCTGCCTAGAAGATTTTCAAATGATCCTCCGGATCTTCGCTTCCGTCATATGTCTTGATATGGCTGGGCATCCTTGTTTTTGGGAAGTCGAAGTAACAGATTCTAGGTGTGAAAGGATCTACTTCCTCACATACCTATGGCTGGGACAAGTCATCCTCTTCCCTATATAATTTCTTCTTCTTTGGTCTTAACTTCCAGTGCCCGCCTTCATTGTCCTCACTTTCTGAGAGAGCTTCTGTGTATTTTGAATGGGAGTTCCAACTGTAGCTGTCTAAGCGTGCGAACACACTCTTCCCCCTACTTCCTAGCCTTTTAAACATGCCTCTTTCTTTCAACCTTTGCCTTGGTGATCTTGACCGCTCACGTCTTATTCTTGAGAATACACTAGTTCTTGGGCTACGAGAGCGCCTAGATCTATGCCTTTTTTCATGTTCCTTAGTGTCCATCGTTTTTGACTTGGAGTACCGCGATGTTCCAGAACATCCTTCGAAGTTAATCCAGGAGTTTAGTTCCTTTAGCTTTTCACTTTTTTCTTTCTCCCGGTTAAACTTCTCGGCCATGATTGGTAGCAACTGATTGTAATTTTTGTCGCAATATTCTTGGAGGGCTGCGTTGGATGCGGGCCTACCTCGATCTTGCGTAGCTGGCTCCTTTCCTCTCCCAATCGTGTTCCGTACAACAGACGTGGGTTGGCTAGGGGAGGTTCGTTAATGATTGCTCATGGTGAGTATTTTTGTAGAACGCAGTTGTATTTCGGTCCCACGGATGACGCCAACTTGTTAGTACAAAATATTTCATGGGTTGAATATAGTGGATCTAAGATGGTTATTGGGCTGACCCAGTGAGTGAGATCTTGTACTAAATCAAGTAATGAGATGATTCCCTGTACGACGAAAGGTAAACCGTTAGTCTTACCGTGGGGACGGACCCCACGATTGGACTCTGGCGTAAGAGTAAGTAAACATATTTGTCAGAGAATGTCAGAGTATGTGTGTATGAAATGTGGTCAGAAAAGCATACCTCGTGGGGTGTCAGAACACCCCTTTTTATAGGTGAGCCCAATACTAGGTTTTCCTAATATTTCACTCATATTTGTTAGTGGGCCAAAGTGGGCCCCCTGTCTGGAAAGGGTCCGCGGTAATCTTGTTCTTGTGGATGTAGGTTCACTTCCGCGGATGTTTCTTGGTCCGTGGAAGGTCTGTCACATCCGGCTTAACTCTTCCGGGCCGTATCAGCACGGGACTAAGCTTAATCTTGACCCACCATATTTTAGTTTGCTTTAGTTAAGCTTGGAGCCCATTATGAAAATATAGTTTAGGCCCAGAGGCCTGGTAAACCTATTATACGTCATCAATCATCATCTAATACAAAAAGACATACTATGTATTAGAAAATGTGTGGCATATCTTAACTGTATAGTTTTACGTTGCGCTCCATTAACATCATTGTCACATGTAGCTCACAAATGAAGATTGGAAGATCAATGAAAATAACCCTACTGTTTTAAGGCCGACCATTATTTACAAGCAACTTTAATATTTAAAAAGAAAGTATACATAAGTGTTTTAGAAACTCTATCGGAGTGGCAATGCCAAAACTGCTGAGAACGCACCAACTAAAATGGCTATAGGCTATAGTTACTTGTCATATTCGTGAGTAAAATACTTAATCGGAACACTAAAAACTCTACGAGGTCTCTAACAAACTATTGAGTACTCACTATCAATGGCCCACTTAAAAGGACCGTGAAGGAACCAAAAGAGAGGTTAGTGTGATCAACTTAGAGACCCATAAGAGCATAGCTTTCATCAATAAAATAAGGCTCGATAGTAATCTGCATTAATAAAAAAGCGATTAACTAACCCAAACCTAATTTTAAAAAGCATAACTTTTCTTCGATTTAAAATTTCGAAAGCGTTAGATCCCAGAACCTTCTAACCTTATTTCTCAAAACTTATGTTCAAACTCGTTATTCTTGCATTGAACATTATTTCATAGACTTCTTGATTTACAGATTTGATGTTTTGTTCATGGAGAGTATTATATATTTGAGCCAAATGCTCACCCCAAAATCGAGGTTTCGTTGTTTTGTTAAACGATAATTTATTTAGAGAGAATTGCAAAAATAGTCCTTGTGGTTTGGCCAAATTCCAGATTTGGTCCGTCGAATTTTGAAAGTGCAAAAAACGTCCGTATTTTGAAGGTTTGGTTTTACTTTTGGTCCTTGGTCGAACTAAAATGACTAAAATACCCTTTTGTTCCTTTTTTTCAATTTTCTTAATTTTTTATTATACCCTATTATTATTATTATTATTATTATTATTATTATTATTAGATATCTACAAATCCAAATATACAAAAACCCTAATAACCCAATATCAAGTTATTCATTTGCATATATTTCATTTGCAAATTTACCCATATCTTGCAAGAATAAAAAGATATACTTCATATACTTCATCATCTTCATCCTAAAACCATAAATAACAACAACATAACCCAGATCCTCACAACATCACAACAACATCATAACCCCCAACAACATCCTCACAGCAACATCATAACCCATATCCTAAAACCAAGATCATCTTCATCACAACAACATCATCACAACAACATCATAACAACAACAACAACCTCGACACAACAACATCATAACCCAGATCTCCAAACCCTCCA